>PYAF01003709.1:1500563-1530545 GCA_007407185.1 Glycine tomentella
GGTTCTCAGTTCTTCTAATTCTATTCTGCTTGGTTCTTCCTTGTTGGGCTTCTGTTCTGTATTGTTTTCGAATCAGAGTCATGCTTAATGATTCTGAGTTGATTGATTCAGTAATCTCAGGTTGCTTAATCCTGAGAGATTAGTCCTGACGAGGTTCGCGTTTGCTTAATTCGTGTAGGGAAGTTTTAGGTTAATTTTCACTTAGTAGATTAATTTGGACTACCAAGGATTAAGTTGGGATAGATTATCTCTTGTGAACCGAGGATATTAGAGGCGCAATCTGTTCAAAGGTCTGACTTGTTTAATTAATCACTGCAATTACTTAGCATTTCTGTTTTAATTTAGATATTCTTGCATTCTGTTAAAAATCCCCCCATTACACGTTTAATCCCTAACGCAGACAATTGATCCTTAAGAGACGACCTAGGAGTCACTTCCTAGTACTGCATTTAACTGTATTAATTTGACTGAGTACTACCTCGATCAACAAGTATACAAGAATATCTAAAATAACTGCCTAAAAATATGTTCGTCCATGTTGGGCCAGTATTGGCTTCTAGCTATCCATTTATGCTAAAATACATATACTTTGGCTAACCCTGTCTTCAACTGCATCTTCTTAGCTCCGATTTTCTCCCCCTATCTATTAGGCATGTTCAATTAATCTTATCATATCTTTGAAACTTTGATCATAACAACTATGTTGGATGTTCCTTGTTTATAGGAACCATGATACATGCGAGCTTCCATTGACTTCTCAGTTGAACTCGTATCTGCTGAATCTTAGCATTTGAATTTATTTATCTTTACCTTCATATGGTATATCTGCAACAATTTGGCTAACAGCTTTATCATATCGGCTAGCTGAATTAGTCTAACACGTTTTTGTTGGGTGATAACAATAACTAAAGGCACAAAGCTCTCTAAAAAAGCGATTAAACTTATGAGCTATGAGCAGTGGCATGAAAATTGTTATAACTTCTTCGTAATAGCGAGTTCAATTGCTCAACTGTCTGGGATGATGGGGAACCAGGAGATGAGAAATATAAGAGCTGGAGAGTCAAAGAAAGAAAGTTCGAGGTTTTGGTTATGCTAAAATTGAAAGAGTAAGAGAGATTCATACTGACATGTGAAAAATATTATACCATAAATGTTCACATTTTCCGTTTAGCATTCATTTGCATAATTGCACCATCGCATGTTCATAATAAAAATTTTATATAGTTTTTATTTTCATTATATAAATTTTTATTTTAATATTTATAAAATTACATAAAAAAATTATTGTTCTTCTGAGAATTGGGCCTTAGGTAGTCACCCACCTCGTTCGCCCTCATGACCACCTCTAATTTAGGACCATCAAAACGTGTTAGTACAATAAATACAGATACAAACACAAGATAATGCTTATATTTCTAATAGTATATATAGTAAGTTTATTAACCTTTTTAAAAAACTTATTTTAAAAATTATACTAATTAAATTCTAATGAATTTATCCTATAATTTTTTTCACTGATAATATATATATATATAAAAAAAAACTATTTTAAAATCTTATAGTTAACAGAAGGCATGGAATTTTTTTATAGGAATATGTAGTTTATCCCCACATCTTGACAATTAACATTTTTGGCTACTATGATATTGGTATGAAATGTGAATCATTGTTAAAACACCTTACAATTAATTACATACACGATATATAGTTAATTAATTTTTGACTTAATTAAACTTTTTACATCCAACTTTCTAAAATTTTGACAATTTTAGTCCTAACAAATTAATTTGAAGTATTTTACCCCTTATTTTATTAGAGCAAAATGTAGGGGTAAAATTTGCTAAAAGAAAACATTAGGTGTGAAATTTGTTAGAATTTTTTTATATATTCTTGGTGGGTTATAATTAATTGTAATATATTTTTTGTCAAAAATGAACTAATATTATGGTCCATTTGATAATATTTCAGTTCACTAATAATATGATTGATTGTTTACTAACTATGGACACCTAATTCCGATGAAAGTAGAAAAACAATGTGGACTTAACCATGAGCCCATAATGAAAGGTGTCTATAATTAATAAATAACAAAATTAGTTCTCATTTATCGTCACGTTATCAATTGTAGAGACAATCCTCATCTTGATCATTTATTCAACAAGTGTTATGACATTATGCCAGTATTTTAAACTCATATAAATTTATTTATCTTACATTTGGTATCAAAACCTAATTTATATGATTTAAAACCCAAACCCTTTTCTGTTTTGATTTTCGACAATTTATATCCTTGCCGTAAATTCATATTTGATTATTGATATAATGAATATTAACCGATGCCCTTCTTCAACTATAAATTGTCGAAAGCCAAAACCTAATTCATATTTGATTATCGACAATTTATATTTCTGATTATGGCTTCTTCAACTATAAATTGTCAATAAAACAAAAAAAAAAATTGAATATTTGAAGCTGTTCAAATTTAATTGTTGTCCGTTTTTTTTCTCGAATGCAATCGCTTTGGCTTGATTGAATTTTGAAATTCAATGTAATAATATATAGTATGAGCAAATAATGCAATATATTATTACTGAATTCAATATTATTATAATGTTTTGTTACGTTCCTTATTCCTTTTTCAATTCAAGCAACTTCTTATGTATTATATTATTACTTTATTTTCTTGTTATCAATATCTATTTAAAAAACTTTTAGGCCAATAAAAATACAAATTTACCCATATTTCATATTTTGACAGCTGTCCTCACTTACTTGGCAAAATAAGAATTTTGAAAAATTTGTGTTGTCTCACTTTTGAGGCTACGAATGAAAGAAAGAGAAATACATTGAATTCAAATTTTTTTAAATTTCTAAAAGCTTCTTTACTTAGTGACAAGACTGAAAAACGATAAGAATACTTAAACACAACCAAGATGGGGGTGAATTGGTTGAACCTTGGCCAATTAAAATTTTAAAATCAGAGTTACCAAAGAATCTTTATCACTTTCAAAAATTATTTCAAAACCAAGAATCAATATTCAATCAAATTTCTTTTACAAGAAGAATAGAAAACAAAGTATAATTTTCTGTGCAATGAAATTGATTCACAAACAAAACAATTAAGAGATTAACAGATGAGAAGAAAGATTAGTCCAGATTTTTATACTGGTTCACCTCAAACCCTATGAGACTACATCCAGTTCTTCTAGTCAACACTAGAGTAGAGTTCCACTATTGTAAAAATATTCTTACAAGCAAATTTACAAGCCTCTCTTCATCAACCCTAGATAAAGTTCAGAGATCCAAAACCCTATTAGATCCTTAGAGACCAAAACCCACACTGAGAACACTACTCAGTTGTCTTTTAGAGAAACATTATCTCACACTTGCAAGAAACTCAATTACAATAGACTAATCCTTACAAATATCCAAAGAACAGTTTACACCATCAAAGAATAAGGAAAGCTATCACCTGATAATCCAAGAATTAATACACATGAACGAATCACAGGTTTGATGACAGATTATCAACACATATGCAACATTTTCCTTATGCTTTGAATGAATGAAGCTTCACCTTCTTGAATCAAAAACCCATATGAGATTTTGTGAAGCTAAGTATGTTTAGAACTCAGAGAAACTCACTAATGAAAGCTCAGAATGTTTTTGAAAGCCCAGAATTCGAAAAATCAAAAGTTACAAACTTCAGAGAAGTGAGTTCTATTTATAACAGAATTTTAACTGAAAATAATTGATTAAACGCGCTCCTGTAATCGATTATTTATCATTTGTAATCGATTAAATCCAGACTATAATCAATTAAAATACTGCTAATAATTTCTGGGTTTGGGCTATGAACAATATAATCGATTATTCCGTGAAGTAATCGATTAAACCAGTTAGTCATATTTTCCTAAATGAGCTTAGTAATCGATTAATACGATATGTAATCGATTAAGACAGTGAGCTATGTTTTTTCTAAGTCTATATGCATAGGCTTGTAATCGATTACCAACTCTATGTAATCGATTAAGACAGAGAGTTCCATTTTTCATAAAAAGCCTTAGTAATCGATTAAACCGATATGTAATCGATTACAATGATCATGATTTGTTTTCTAAAGGCACGAAGAACAAAATAATCGATTCCAGTATATGTGTAATCGATTACTTCAGTAAAACTTTATTTTTCCAAAAACTTTACTTTTTAAATGCCTTAATTATATACGGCCTTTGATTAAACCTTTTAATCTAATGATCCTAAATGAATGATTAATGCATGATGTGCACAATTGGATTATCAGATCATATACTTCCTTTTACAATTAATCAAATTGGTCTTCAATGCTTTCCATGGAACTTTGCCTTTGAGCATGTTGAAAGCACAAAACTTTTGAGCCTTTGATTCTTGTTCATTGATGCTTGGCTTCACTTGAATCAACAAAGACAACAAATAATAAAATTTAAAAATAAAAAACTCTATTACTTCTCTTTCTTGCCACATATAACACATTTTGTAGAAGAAGAAAAAAAAGGAAAAAACTACTGCAAAAAAAATTATATCTTTCTCAGTTGAAACTTTGTAGGAGAAGAAAGGAAAAACTGAGAGAGAGGCTAAGGAGAAGGAAGCGAAAATCGATAGGACTTGAGTGCACTTATATTACAAAACAAAATTTCATTAACTACATATATTACATTTTCTTCATTGGAGTGCACTTATTGCAATTTGACCTATGCTATGTATCTCGATCAGAGGCTTGAGTTGATGCTATTTGATAGAGAAAGCTCTGCCAATGATGGTGGTGATGATAGGTTTGGTGGAAGAGACAATTTTTGGTCGTCGTTGACTCCAGTGGCGCTTACGACAGTGGTGTTTCTTTTTGCCAAGAGAATAATGAATTTTTTTATAAGAATAGAACAGAACAAAACAATGGGAAGAGAGTGACATGTGATGTTGTTTGACAATAAAAGAAAAGAAAAAACATGGTAATTTTCTTGATTTGTGTTGATATGGGTGTTGATAATATATGTTTTTTTTAAAATATGAAATTCCTTTTCTTTTGTTATTTTGTTAGTATTATCTTATTAATTGGGCTAATTAGAAGATGACTACTTTTGACACTGCAATAGGGTCTGTTTAAATAGAAAAATAGAGAATGAAAGGAAAATAGAAAGCAAGAAATATAAAAAAGGAGTGTTGACATTTTAATTGTTAGTTCTGTTGTTTTTTTAAATAAGAAATAAAAAAAGGACCAAAAAGAGGGATAAGGGAAGCTAAAGTTTCCAAATCAAGTTAAGGAATCCTAGAAGATAAAGTTTTCTATATATTGTATTCTTTATTACTATATCATGCATAGGTATAATAGAGAGTTGTTTGCACACGGGAACTTAAAGAAAGACCACAAAGAATGCGAGATGCAGCAAGGCCCTTTATTCTTTATAACCAACGGACATAGTATGAGAACTTTATTGTTATCCACTTTATATCTTCATTACTTTAATTTAATTTCATAAGCAATTGAAATTCTACAACTTTTGATGCTCTACTATTGAAGTCAGATTGATTATTATTTGTTTGTTGCATATACATATATAGGACAAATCAACTTTTTAAGAATACATGCTATTTAAGAGGTTGTAGAAGTTTGGATTATTTTTTTGACAACCCCACCATAGAAATTGCAAAGCAAGATATGAAGGCAGAACAGATAGAGAAACTAGTAAAACTGAAAGATTGGTGTAAGCAAGTTCTTATTATTACTTTCTTGATAAGGGTTTGCATTTTGCTAGTATTTTTAAGTACATATCTTTTTTATACTGAAGAAAAAAGATTGGTGTAAGCAAAACTGGAAGATTGGTGTAAATTACTGATTTCTTTATATTTGCAAGTGTGGTTCAAAGACCATGTCAACATAAAGAACAAACACGAGCTTTAGCTTCATTTGAGTTGTAACATTAGAAAAATATTTATCAACCAAATACTCGAATTAGAGGATTGATTGACATTTTAAAGTGGCAATGTACTCGAAAAATTGGGTGAATACATACAACCAATTATCTAACCTTCACGGCTAACATGGTCATTTTCTTGATTTGTTTTAACATGGATGTTTATCAATGCATACTCACTATCATGCTACATTTAGAAAATGACCATTTAAAATGTGTCTGATTTTTTTGTGCTTAATATCTATATCTTTTCACTTTGTAGACTATTTTGGAAAGGAAGAATGCAAGAAGAAAGGAAGTGTTTGAGTATCTTTTCACTTTGTTTAGTTAACCTCTTTCTTTCATGATATTTCATTTATTTTATTTTTATGATATTTTTTCATATGAAAATATGGACTTGGACTACTCTACTACAATATGTACTCGAAAAATTGGGCGAATACATACAACCAGTTATCTAGCCTTCACGGCTAACATGGTAATTCTCTTGATTTGTTTTAACATGGATGTTTATCAATGCATACTCACTATCACACTACATTTAGAAAATGACCATTTAAAAAAAAAATGTGTCTGATTTTTTTGTGCTTAATATCTATATTTTTTCACTTTGCAGACTTTTCTGGAAAGGAAGAATGCAAGAAGAAAGGAAGTGTTTGAGTATCTTTTCACTTTGTTTAGTTAACCTCTTTCTTTCATGGTATTTCATTTATTTGATTTTTATGATATTTTTTCATATGAAAATATGGACTTGGACCGCTCTACTACAATATGATAAAAGAAACATATATATAATTTTTTTCTTTGGTCATGTTACATTTTTTGAATGGACAATTTGGTTTTTCCTAATTAGAAATCTAATTATTTTTTGTGTGTTTTGTAATTGCTATATTTTTCGGGTAGTAAGGATTTGAAGTTTGTTGGTTTGGTGTATAAGATAAACAGACTATTGCTCTAGAAACCCAGTAGCTCAATTTTGCTAAATATCCAAATTCAGGTAACGATGTGTATAATATAATAAAACTTCCATGGCTGCCGAAGAAGAGACCATGAGGTTCATTTCTACCTTTTCCTTTGTACCTTTTCCTTTTTTTTCTTTTTTTTTTAGAAAATGAAGATGAAGTTGTACATATTAGCTGGTTTACACTCTTATTTCACGTATTTCTGCCATTTTAGAAACTTCTTTTTTGTTTGTCTTCCTCTGTTAGTATTTGTGATTTTTCGACAATTTTCTACACCTGCACATATCAACTAGATTATATTCTCAATCACTTTTTCTTTTGTTTTTTCTCTTGTGCATTTTTTTGGTCAAACATATCTATCTATATGAGTTCCACTGTTTCCTTTGCATCAAAGATTTGCATTTTTTTTAGTCACCACTCACTATTTTCCTTAATCATAACATCTATATCTATTCCTTGCTCCTCATTAACTTTATACTTAATACCAGGTTGTGTTGTGGGGTTGTAAAGCATTAGATTCAATAATTCCAAGACTTGAAGATGGTCTATATGAATCTACGTTGTTCGGGAGAGGGATATGTTTGAAAGAAGGTAACATAGTTTTGAAAGAAATGTATTTTGCACTGGATCTGCCTTTGTCCCTAAAGAAGGTGGTATTGAAGAAGAAGATGGCTGGATAATCACTTTTGTTTACAATGAAGATACCGACATATGTACAATTGATTTATGTGTGGGCATATGTACAAGTTAATTGATCTGATGATCCAGCTAAGAATCATATTAGCTAGCACCTTAATTTCTTTATTTTCTTAATAGGTTCATATAATTGACACAAAGAAGTTTTCTAGTGAGTAGTTGCCAAAATTACCATGCCTTTCAGAGTTCCATATGGATTTCACGAAGCTTTCATATCAATCTCATTGTAGGCGCGGTAGGATTAATTGTGATGTGTCATTTGTATTAATTTGCAACTCTTAGTCACTTATGTTGATAGCTGATGTGTATCATGTTATTATCTACTTAGTACGATTATTTAAAATAAAAGGGTAAATTATATTTATTTCTCTTATAAATATTTAATGTGCAAATGATAATTGGAAAATTAAGAGACCTCTTGAATTAGCAAGTGAACAGAAATATTTAATGTTTTCAAATACCTAATCTTTGCTATATAACTGATTAACATCGTTTACTTTCCAATCTTATCTTCAAATAAAGTTGACATGTCCCTTTGCAACTTTCACTCTGAATTATAACTTTCATTCTTCTTTTGTCTATGTTTCAGATTTTCTGCATACCTTCTAATTACAAAAAATACAAAGGGCTTTACAATAAATAGTTTTCAGGTGCTACGTTGATTCCTATTATTTATTGTTTTATGAGTTGTAGAAGCCCGTGATTTATGATAGCTGACCAGGATGTATGGTCTTTAAGCTATTAGATGTTGCTATTGCCACTAATTATGATTTTCAATTTATGTGGGTTAGGTGTCAAGCAATCAAGGTTAGAGCAATTGAATGAAATTCAAGTGAAAGTTATCAATACTTCTAATGGTAAGAATTTGCTTGAATGTCCAGCTTTAATTTTTGAATAAGAGGTGTATTCTCTTTCTTGAGTTCATTTCTTTCATCTCATTACATATGGGCTTATCATTTGATATATGTTTCATATTTTTCCTGGTGTTTTTTCGTCTTGATTTTGCTTCCTATATCATAAGTACAAATTGTGGTTAAAATTGTTGAAATTAGTTTTGCTTATTAGGTGTTTGACAAAATGCCTCACCTAAATTCTGTTATGATTTCTAGCCAAATCAAGACATAATGGTTGTAATGTGAAATTTCCTTTTTATGAAGGATGCATTATATGTTGTTATTGCCACTATATGAGTTATTGATTTTTTATGACATTATTTCTAGATTTTAATTTATTTTAATAAAATAGTTTGCTCTTTGTGTCACCAGGTTTCTTGTGCAAGTCAGAGTTGCCCAACCAAATGAAACTGCTTGCTTTATATTATTTGATTGAGAATTTAATATTCTAATTAAAAAATCTGCAAGTGAAATCAAACAAAAATGATTGGCGAGGTCTTACCTTTGTCTAATGTTTAGTAGTTTAATTTTTTATGGGTTTGTGAATGTAAAATAATTTTATTTTCAATTTTTTTATTGGATAGGCGGGTGATTTTGATTCTAAGGATTATCCTAATGCTATAGATCGGATGTTGGGTAAGAAGTTGGCTTTGATGTTTAAGACTGTACCAATTTACACATGTTTCAATCTAATGTCTATATGTTAATTGTTATTTTTTTAGTTAACTGAAGGAATTGTTCATGACCTCACTCGGGTTCTGTGTTCTTTGTATCTATCTTATGTAGTTCATATCATCCATTCTATTATGTTCTATTTTCATGTAGGTCTTGGCAATAATTGTATGATTTGATATTGCCTAAGGAACATTATGTATTGGTATGTTTTGTTTTCAGGTTATTGTGCATGTTTTATATTATATTCTATTGGTAACAGTGGCATAGGATAATCCAGAATGTGAGACCTCACAGTTCTAAACATATACAATAATATCTTTCTCTTCAAGTGCAGGAATGGTGGTTTTTATTTTCCCATTATCATATTGTGAGGTCTCAATTTGTTTTTTTTTTTTTTCCGGTTTTTAGTTACATAAAATAAAATTGAATAATATATCAAATTGGTTAGATATCGGCAAAAACATATTATTGTATATGTTTTCCTTCATGACTAATGAATTTATTATTATTATTAAAAATAAATAGGGTGCTAAGATTGAAGCTTTAATTCAGGAATAGGTATTGAAAAAGTGGCACTCCTATAATTTTGATAATGAAATTTTGAAATGATTAAATGTAAATTAAGTGCATTGACTCTATTAATCTCTCCAAACTTTGTTCAGAACTTTTTTTGGTGAATTTTTGCAAAAATGATGGTGCTTTGATTTTATAAACTTATGAGCTAAACACAATGTTATTTTATAAAATATATTGCATATTTCAATTTTATTAGTTTTGATTCTCATTTACTAAGTTTTACATGGTTACAACTTTATATTATACTTCTTAATCTAATCACAATTTCTCTACAAAAAAAAAAACAAAAAACAAAATATAGTGGAGCAACCCTTGCGCATGCACGTGTTACTTACTAGTTGAATATAAACTAAATACTTGGTGCTGAAATTGTTACGTGCAATTTTTTTCACGATGAGATTATGTTATGGCTTATATGGATATTAATAATAACAAATGTTAATAACAAACTAGTGGTTAACGTGTTGAAGCATTTTTCATTGAAAATTTATTTCTTCTTATTTAGTTTTCTCTGCTTTCTATGGTTGATATTTATTTGATATTAGAATGATTCAATTTATAATTATTATTGTTTAAGGTCAAAACGTATGGGGAAATGTTATTTAATTGATTTATGACTAGTAAGAATACTCTTTGGATCATGGTTTTGGGCAAGATAAATTGATTCTTGTACAAGAATTTTCATGGTTTACTATAAGTCATTACCACTAAAGTGGGACCACTTATATTGATTCATGATATTTTTTGGTATTTTGAGGAATGTTTTTTTTGTCTTTGCATGCCATTGTCTGCCCAAAGGGGATTGTTGTGTGTTTGGGTTGAGAGTTAAGAATGGATGGAGTTATTGGGGAACACATTGAGTTGAGGGATTTGTTTGTCCAAAGGGGACAATTTTATGAACTTTGTGTATGTTCATGGATTAACCCATATGCGGTTTTGGCCTTGGATGTAACCTTGGTTTGTGCATTATGTCCCAAGGGGAATGTGCTATTATACTGGTCTCACATTGATAGCTTGTTTCTTTTTTTCCCGATATCTTGTCTTGTACTATGTCATAATTCATTTAACAGTGAACTTTTCTGTGAACAACTATTTTGCTTCCATTGAGATCTTGAATGGATCAAATTACCATAATTGGAAGCAAGATTTGGAATTCTCTTTGGGAATTTATGATCTTAATTTAGCTTTATGTGAGGGTAACCTGTGATCAATTCGGAGAGCACGTTGAACAGAAGGAACTTTTGGTTAAGTGGTAGAGGTCTAATAGGTTGAGTTTGATTATTATTAAGAGGATTATCTCTGAACATTTTTTGAGTCGTCTGCTAGAGAAATCGACAACTAAGGAGTTCCTCGATGCTTTAAGAAAGAGGTACCAAGTATCTAATAACGTTGAGTCTGGATGTCTAATGAAGCAATTAACGAACATGAGATATGATAATTTTGGGGGTGTAAGGAAATTCATTAGGAAGATGGTTCACATCCAAACCAAGCTTAAATCTCACCTAATTGACCTTATTGAAAAATTCATAGTTAAACATGCCTTAAAGAGCGTACCTACTGGTTTTACACAAATTAAAACTGACCATAATATCATTGATGAGAAATAGACTGTCAATGACCTTATTACCAAGTTTGTTGCCGAAGAAGAGAAACTTAAGAAAGAAAATAGTTTCATAGCCCTGTTATCAATCCATGGCAAACCCACTTTTGGCAAGGGACACTGAAAAATACAAAAAGTGCATCTAATGTTTATCATAGATATCAAGGTTCGGGGGAACCAGGTAAAGGTCAGCACCACGATGTAGGAGGTCCTAGGCCAACTATGTTTAGGAAAGATATTTGGTGCTTCTGCTGTAAGGAGAAGGGGCATATTGTTGTGTCTTTTTAGGGGTTCAAAAATTTGAGGCAACCCAGTCTGAGGTAAAGCAAGTTAAGGGTAGTAAATGATCTTGAACGTGTAGAGAAAGTGGGAGATGCATCCTAGTTTTAGCTTCTAGATTTTAATTGGTTTTGAAGGATACCTTTTATGTACCTTCTTTTAGGAGAAATTTGATTTCTGTTTCTTGTTTTGAAAAATTTGTTTTTAGTTTTACTTTTAGTGATAGGAAAAAAAATTTGATGTTGAACTCCCAAATTATTGGTTATGGATCTTTAATAGATGGTTTATATAAATTGTCTTTAGATTCTGAAAATATTTCTTTATCTTTAGTTGTTGAGAATTTTGTTGCTAAAAGGTCTAAAGTTGAAGAAAAGTCATTTATGTTGTGGCACAAACGCTTAGGTTATATTTCCAGGGAAAAGGTTGAGAGACTGACAAAGACATATATTCTACCTTCCTTGGATTTTGATGACTTGGGTAATTGTGTGGATTGTATAAGGGGAAAGCTTACTAAACCAAATAGAAAGGTGCAACTAGAAGTTCAGATCTTTTAGAGATTATTCATATAGACATTAGTGGGCCCCTAACTTCTACAATTTGTGGTAACAAGTTTTTCACTACATTCATTGATGATTTTTCCAATATGGCTATCTTTACATGATTGAATAAAAATCTGAAGCACTTGAAAAGTTCAAAATTTTTAAAAGCGAAGTGGAAAAGTAGTTGGGAAAAATCACCAAGATTGTAATGTCTGACCGTGGTGGAGAGCAACATGGTAAATATGGTGTCACAGGGCAACATATGTAACGCCCTGAAATTTCAATAACTGAAAATAGATATTTGATGTATTTGTTGTGTTATTTGATTATTTGATAAGTTTAGAGTAGTTGAATTGTTGTGTAAATTACCCTTGTGCAATTGCTTGGTGTGGATGTTAAGTTATGTGAAATTTGTTTGATATATGTCTAAAATGTGTGATTGATAATTTGACCCAAAACCTATTTAGTAAAACTACAATCCCGGACTCCTTAACCATTGGATCGCCTTCAAATTTTGATAGTAGGTTCACAACCCATATTTGCATATTTTGACCGTTGAGATACGCAAATTACCAACGTTTCATGCCACGCTAAGCGTGAACTACATGCTAAGCACAATTCCCAAACAAAGAGGAAATTGCGCTGAGCGAGATAGGGTGCACAGAGCGAGACATGCGGATTATAAATACATCTAGAAGTGCAGAGAAATGTGTTTTCACCTCTCCCTCTCTCTCTAAACTCTCACCCAAACCCTAGAACCTCCTCTTCCACCACCCACGACCACCGGTGACCACCACGAGCCATCGCCGCTTGCCGTTGGACCACCACACAAAGAGGAACACTTTAATCGGAGCGAAATATTCAAAACTAAACTCGAGGATTCGGTAGAGAATGAAGCCTCCAATCCTCCTTTCTTGGTTTCTTTGAGGTAACCATGGTTTCCTTGTATTCTCCTAGCTAGTTTGAAGCCTCTCTTGATATCTTTTGTGATTTGGGTACTGTTATTGGATGTTTTTACACTTCCTTTGAAAACCCTTTGAAAATGAGACGTTGTAAAAGTTTTCTTTTTATAAAATTGATGTCATTTTTGTGACCTTCGTTAAGCCCCGGTCACGTTGGTGTGATCTGAATTTCAAAATAATGTCTCTTTGATGTGGAATCCCAAAACACCATTTTAGCCCCTTTTAAATTTTAGTGGGCATTTGACCCCAAATGTTAATATTAACCTTGTCTTTGAAATCTATACTAAATTGTCTTTGATTTGGTATGTAGAGCTCTGTGTTTGGGGCAAAGCACGCGAACTTGAGGCATCTCAAAACAACACCATGAGGAGCTAATAGGAGAAATTATAGATAGGTAAGGGGAGTTTATTGTTTGGTTACAGTTTTTGATATCATAGTTTGGGGTCGGGGAATCCAATTATGGAGGAGACTCTGCCCCAAATTTTATAATATGTTCTCATATTTAATTCTTTATTAAATTTTTAAATGGGCATATGAGTGTGTTTTCTATATTGTAGTCCTCCTCTTTAATTTAGAATTTTCCTAAAATACCAGTTACTCGTGGTAATATGGATTGTGAATGAACGAGATGATATTGATGTCGTTGATGATATTGAAATTGAAATGTTATTGATGTCGTTGATGATGTTGAAATGAGATGATATGGATATGGTTGATGATGTTGAAATGAGATAATGTTGATGTGGTTGATGATGTTGAAATGAGATAATGTTAATGTGGTTGATGATGTTGAAATGACATGATATTGATGTTTATGATGATGATATTGAAATAAAAAGATGTTGATATTGTTGATATGAAATGATGTTGGTGTTGATAATGACATTTATAAGAGATAATGTTGATGTTGACAATGTCATTGTATGTTATGGATACACATGGGGGGTGCATGACTGGATATCCTTGCGGGGAAGGGTTGGTCCCTATCCACAGGCAGTGCATTGATGAGCCCATGGTTGTATGTTGTGTATGTACATGGGGGTGCATGACTTATTAGACATCCTTATGAGGAAGGTTTTACAAATTTTAAGCATCCCTAGACAGAAACAGGGATTGTTTAGAATTCTGGTTCCTATCCACAGTCAGTGCATTGATGGTGCCCATGTTCCATACTTCATAATTGCATGGATGGAAATAGAATGGTGATAGTAAGTACAGGGGGTACTTGGGGGCATATCACTGTGCTTGGAACTCCCTTGTGACTATGGCTAATCACCATGGGGGGAGCGACCTGTGTACGACAGGGTGACCTCGACGAGCCACTGCATCATTTTCCTAATAGAGGCTACTTCCATGAGGATGATACCACATTGCATTCTGAGAGTTGAGTCAAGTGCATGCATCATTCTAAACATCATTAATTTGAACTGTGGAAAAAGTTGATGACTGGTTTGTTAAGTGTGTGTTGAACTGATTGATTATTGAGAATGATTGTGATTATAATTATTGTTTTCTTGCTAATCATTGTTATTTGGTATTTTTGATTTGGTATAATAAACTCACCCTTGCAATTTTTGTACCGTGTGGTTACTACCTGTGATGATCATGAATATTCGTTCGTGAGAGCAGATGAGCAGCAGTAGGTGACCTTGAAGGGAGATCTTTTTTGTTGGAGCCGCCAAGCCGATGTGATAACGTTGGAATTCATTTTTTTTGTTGGAAAAGAATTGTGTTTTTTTATTAACTCTTTGTTTTGTTTTAGTTGGTTCCTTGATTCCTTTTTGATTGGACATGTAACTTCCAGGCGTAAATACGTGTAAAAACTAAATTAAGTTCTGACATGTGAATGATATGTAATGGTTTAAAATATACATATGTATGTATTCATTTATGTATTTGTGCGTTGTTTGATAAAGGTATTACCGCGAAAAAGTTACTCTCATTTTCATAATCAAATTAATGGAGTTTTCATTAAAATTTAAAATTACACGATTAGAGTTAGTGATATCGTAGCGGCGAGGCGGGTCGTTACAACATATGGAACAATTCGCCTTATACTTGCAGGATTGTGGAATAGTTGCACAATACACCATGACTGGGACTCTTGAACAAAATGGTGTAGCCGAAACGCGTAACAAAACACTTAAAAGATATAAAAAGAAGCATGATAAATAGATGTAACTTGCCAGAATTTCTGTGGGGAAAAGCCTTGAAAACAACCTTTTACATCCTGAATAGATTTCCTAGTAAATTCGTTCCCAAAACTCTTTTTGAACTTTGGACAGGAAGAAAATCTGGCCTAAACCATCTTCGAGTCTTGGGTTGCCTAGTTAAGGTAAAAATTTATAATCCCTTGCAGAAAAAGACAAACCCCAAAACGAGTTGTTGCTTTTTCATTGGGTATCCACATCACGCTACAAGATATAGGTTTTTTTATCCAGGTAAGGAGAACAAAATTGTAGAGTCCATGAATGCTAAGTTTTTGGAGCTTGATGTGGCAAACCTTGCTATTCCATCTGATGATATTGATGTCGAGTTGCTTGAGACTATTTCTTTGCCACTAATTGTTCTAGTTGTTAGTGTTTCGAATGTTGTTCTAATTGAGACTAGGGTTCAGATCGTCCCAATTGAGACTAGGGTCCTAATTGTTTTAGTTGAGACCACAATTGCAACTGGAGATATAGTTGGCTCTCACACCAATGATATGCTCGATCCTTGTACTTTGCATGAGAATGCACAACTAGTTGAGCAAGTTCCACAGGTTCCTTTGAGGAGGTCAACTAGAGAGATGAGACTTGTTATTGGTGATGAGTTTCAAGTCTATCTTAGTGAGGATGCATATGACATTGACGACATTGTTGATCCAAAGAGCTATCATGAAGTTGTTTCTTTCTCTCAATCAGAAATGTGGAAGCATTCAATGAATGAAGAGATGCAATCTATGTCACTTAGTGGAGTATAGGAGCTAGTTGAGTTGTTTGATAATTGTAAGGCAATTGGTTGTAAATAGGTCTTCAAGACAAAGAAGGACTCAAATGGTAACAATGAGAGATTTAAGGCTAGATTAGTGGCAAACGGTTTTACACAGAAGGGGGTGTTAACTTTAAAGAGACCTTTTCTCCTGTATCCTCAAAGGATTCCTTTAGAATCATTATGGCCCTCGTTGCTCACTTCGATTTAGAGTTGCACCAAATGGATGTGAAGATAACTTTTCTGGATGGTGATTTGAGTGAGACAGTATTCATGCAACAACCTGAAGGTTTTTGTATTAATGGTAATGAGGACTTAATATGTAAACTAAAGAGGTCAATTTATGGCTTGAAACAAGTGAATAGACACTGGTACCTGAAATTTGACAAAGTGGTGACCTCCATGGGATTTGAAGATAATAACTTTGATCAGTGCATGTACCTCAAGGTTAGTGGGAGCAAATTTATCTTCCTTGTGCTATATGTAGATCATATATTGTTGGCTTCTAGTGACCTTGGCATGTTGCATGGGACAAAGCATATGCTAACGAGATCTTTTGACATGAAGGATCTTAGTGAGACCTCTTTTATGTTGAGGATTAAGATTCATAGAGATAGATCACGCCATACAATCAGGTTATCTCAAAAGGCTTAGATTGATAGAGTCTTAGAAAGATTCAATATGTAGAATTGTAAACCTGGAGATGCTCCAGTTGTCAAAGGTGACAAAATCAACAAGGACCAATGTCCTAAGAATGAGATCGAGCATGTAGAGATGAACAACAAACCTTTTGGGAGTGTTATGGCCAGCATCATGTATGCACCAGACCTGATATTTCTTTCATAGTTGGCGTTCTTGGTAGGTACCAGTTGAACCCTGGGAATGATCATTGGATAGCTGCTAAGAAGGTGATCATGTACTTGCAGAAGACTAAGGAGTATATGTTTGTGTATAGGAGAGTTGACAACTTGGAGGTTGTGGGGTACACATATTCAAATCTTAGTGGGTGCCCCAATGATAGGAGATCGACTTTTGGATACATCTTTATGATGGATGGGGGTGCAATATCCTGAAAGAGTAAGAAACAAATGTTGATTTAAAAGAAGAATCAGTTGAAGAATGAACAGATGGATCAAGCTTGGTTTTGTGCTTTCAACATACTTTGAAGCCTTGGAGATCAATTTATGATTAATGTAAAAGGAAGAAGTATTTTCTGGTGATCCATGTGCATAGCATTCATATCATTCATTTAGTTAATCAAATTGAGTTTTAATATATGCAAGCATTTGGAAAATTAGGCAAGTTTAAATCTAAGTTTTTGGAAAAATAAGTTCTTACTGATTTAATCGATTACACTAAGATAAGAATCGATTATTTTGTTCTTTGTGCCTTCTGGAAAACTTTTCAAGAACAATGTAATTGATTACGTATCAGATTAATCGATTATTTTACCTATAATTTCATATAAACTGATATAATGAATACTTTAATCGATTACCAACAATTAGTAATCGATTACATAGGCTAAATAGGAAATACCAACTCTCTTTCTTAATCGATTACCACAGATAGTAATCGATTACATTATATGCCTATGATTAACATATTTTGCTGCATTAATCGATTACCAAAGGTAGTAATCGATTACATAGTACAAATTGTTTTATGAAGCTTCCTGACTTAATCGATTACCATGATCCGTAATCGATTACATAGTGTATTTCAAAAATAAGAGCTTGTTGTCTTAATCGATTACCAGACGGGATAATCGATTATTCTGTTCGTTGCTCAAACCCAGAACATCTGTTGAAGAGTTTAATCGATTACAGTCTTGAATTAATGATTACATATGCAAATTAATTGATTACAGGAGCGTGTGTAATCGATTACTAACAGTTAGAAAGTTGTTATAAATAGAACCCATGCTCAACTGTTTTAACCCAACTTGATCAATTCGTATTCTGAGCATTCTAAGGCTTTCTAAACATTCTTGTAGTGGTTTTTTTGGGTTCATGGAGTTCTTGCTTTCACAAAACTCTTATGGTCTTTGAGGGATTAGTGAAGCAAGATTTTCTTTTTCAAAGCTTGAGGAAAGTAATGTTCTAAGGTTGTAATCATTCTTCTACCTGGTGAAATCATTCATATGCATATTGTTCATTGGATCATCAGGTGGTTTCTTTCCTTAATCTTTGAAGTTGTAATTCTGTTTTGAATTTTTGGTTTTGGTTTGTCTATTGTAAATGGGTTTCTTGCTTGTAATCTAGAGATAGTGTTTCTCTATGGGATTTGCTGAGTAGTGTTCTCAGTGGGTTAGTCTCTAAGAATCTAATAATGTTTTAGATTTCTGAACTTTATCGATGGTTGATAAAGAGAGGCTTTGTAATAACTTGTAAGAACTGAAATTTACAATAGTGGAACTCCATTCTAGTGTTGAGTGGAAGAAAACTGGATGTAGCTTCATAGTGTTTGAAGTGAACCAGTATAAATCTTTGTGTGTTGTTCATATTCTACTTATTTGCTATATTTTATCTTTCTTGTTTGTGAGTTCTTGTCATCAACCAAGTTCTTGAAGTATTACATTTCTTGGGTTGAACTTTAGATTGAATAAAGGTTCTTGGTTACAAAAGTGATAAAGATCCAAAAAGGGAAAAACTCTGATTTTGATCAAGAAAATTTTAAATTACCAAGTCTAACCAATTCACCCCCCCTCTTGGTTAAGTGTGAAATGTTCCCATATTTTACAACAAACTCTTGTTGCCTCTTCTACTATGCAAGTAGAGATCATTGTTTGTTTTGTTGCTGCTACTCTTGTTGTTTGGTTGAGGAATTTTATGGCAAGACTTTGCATTGTAGACTCCATTGCTAGGCCACTTAAGGGTACCTTATGTTAAGGACTTTGCATTGTTTGGTTGAGGAATTTTATGACAGGTACCTTATCTTAGGACTTATTGCCTCTGCCTAAGAAGCTCATCTGACAAGTACACATCCCTAGAGTCTCACTGGACACTAGTCAATATCTGAGGATTTCATCATACAATCAGCCTTCACGGCTCACATGAACAAGCTGCATGCACATAGCAGCCTAAGACAAACATATACAATCAACACACGTTGCCTGAGGGAGCTCATCCACTGAAGGGCACATTCCCTCAGGGCTTTCCACCGAGTACCTGAATAGGATCATCTACTGAAAGGCACATCTACTCAGGACTCGCTCTGTTCATGCCTGAGGAAGATCATCCTCTGAAGGACACGTTCCCTCAGGACTTTCCACTGAGTACCTGAATAGGATCATCTACTGAAAGGCACATCTATTCAGGACTCGCTCTATCCATGCCTGAGGAAGATCATCCACTTAAGGGCACATTCCCAAGGGGTCCATAGTCCACTATTCTCTGGCCAGAGAATTATCGCGTAATCTCATAATCAATACAAAGCATGACACTCTCACCGTGTCAATCTAACATCAATACCAACATGTCATCAAGGCATTTCCTCAAAATCACAGCAACATACAACATCAGTGCAGAGCGTAACACTATCACAGTGTTAGCTTATCATTCATCACAGAACACAATCATAGTGTTCATCAATCATTAGAATACCACCAGTATTTCTCTTATACCCCAATACATCTCATCCTCTATCCTAGTGTTTAGTTAACACTAATTATCATATATATATGTCTGATGTACCTATCAGCAAGCCAATATCATTCCTAACACAATCACAGTGTTAGGTTTATCACCAATCATAAAACACTACCACAGTGTTCATCTCATCATCACACAATACTATCACCAATCAAAACACTAACATAGAGTTCATTATCAACATGAAGTACATAACTAATAAAACAGTGACCCCCAAGCAGGGAAATCATTCCAAAGAACACTGAGCTTACCTGACAAAGTCGTGCTCTGCAGCTCCACTCCTTGAGCGATGGCCTGTGTCACTGACACCCGCGGTGTCAAGTCCTAACAAGGCATACAAATGCATATCACAGACCATTCAATCATACAATCAAGCACAAGCTTATCAAGCAGTCTTCAACTGCCACAATGAAAGGAACCTCTATCCTTTCCATAAGCTTTAGGTCATCTAACCTATGGTTCACCATAGCCCAGCACACAATAGGCTTCTCATAGACCCTCAGAGGTCTATCACAACTTAAATATGGCGTTAGAGTCACCACAGACTCAATACAAGCCATACACAGATAGCTCTAGGCTCTACAAGCTCAATTACTCAAGAATTCCAACGTAGCTTGAACGGTTCAATCCATACACAAGACACCGTTCCCATGGTCTCTCAGGCACATCAAACCACATACCAAGGCTCTTGCATGTCTTAACATCAACAAATGACTCAGACACAAGCCACACATGCATAACACAGAGCCAAAACCAAAGTTCACCAAACAACAATCTAAGAGCTAATCCTTCATCACTAAACTGTTCTAAACACACTTCTCTTAAGGACCCAAAGCTAATTCTAGCTCTATCAACAGTGTGTCACTATTCGCCCAAAACTCCAATCATAAATCAACCGGAGAAACTCGAGTTTCTTACCTCAAAAATGGCAAGGAAGACCTTTGGACCACTCTCCCTAGCTCGGGTGTCCGTGAATCGGCGTCGTTCCTCGCCAAACTCGAGTTCAAGGAATTTCCCTTGTGAAAGGGATTCTCAGATTAAAGGGGTTTTCAAGGGATTAAGTGAAGGATTGTAGCTCACAACACATTTCTAGCAAGTTTGGTGCATTAAGGAAGTGGTTTGGTGAAAGAAACAAGGTCTAGAAAGCTTGGGGCACTCAGAAATGGAGGTGGGGCGCTGGAGAAGAAGAGAAACAGTTTTTCTCTTCAAAAAATCGTGTTTTTGGCCTTTTATACTGGGCCTGACCGACATACCGCGCTGATCGCGCCACTCTGGCGCTGATGGCGCCAAAATCCAGTGCATCTAGCGCCATTTTGGCACTACCGGCGCCAATTTCCAGCATCTGTGACGCCCCTGGCACCACTCTAGCGCTCTTGGCACCAACTTCCAGCATCAGTGGCGCTCCTGGCGCCAGACTCCATCTGTAGCTAAATCCGTCGCTAATTCTGTTGCTAAATCTGTCCCTAAAGCTTTTGCGACAGAATTTTATAAATTTAAATTTTTATTTCTTTTATTCCCTTTTTATAAAAAGCCTAGGTTATTATAGTGGGAAAACAATGTGGGTCTAACTACTGGACCCATAATGGGAGGTTCCTAGGGTTAATAAATAGAAAGGCTAGGTCTCATTTGCCATCATGTTATCCAATTGCTCTATAGGTTTGTTCCATTGAAAAATCTAGAATAAGAGGAATGTGATCAAACAAAGAAAGACTTGGCTTTTAGATTTTTGCAGGTCGCACTACTTACAGGAAATTCTCACCTTGATCATTTCTTCAACAAGTAAATGTTATGTCAGTGTTTTAAATTCATAAATCCGTTCTTGATAAATTTATTTATCTTACAAAGTTCACCGAAAGGTAAAAAAGATAGGTGCAAAATTTTCCGAAAAAAAAAATGGGAGTAAAAAGTGCAATGCAATTATGTTAGCATCAAATGGTCAAAGATAAAATTTGCAAATTTCTTAAGGTGCATTAAATTAATTTTTTAAGAGTAAAATTTGCTAAAAATAAAAAAGTTGAGGTAAAAAGTATAATTAAGATGTAAACCTTAATTTTTTACATAGGGTATATTATATGAAAGTCATGAAACAAAAGTCACTTGAAAGGTATTAAGTTAAGTAGATTTGGGTAAACCAGTGGTTCTCAAAATGTTGACAACAATAGCACAAACTCTAATAAAACTGGGATTAAGATTTTGACGAAATTTCATCGTGGGAAACTTAATTTCATTTCCTAAGTTGGGAAACGTTTGGTTACCGTCAGATTAATGAGCTTTTAATCTGATGGTCACTAGTAGAGTTTGTTTAAAGATTTGTGAGGCATTAAAGATGATGGTTAAGGAAAAACAAATTCTTTTTATTATTTTCCACTTGTGTCCAAACTAAGACAGATGTCGTCTTAATGTGTGGTATACGTGGATGAGCATAATGTTATGTTGGATTTAAGGTTAGTAAAGGTGCATGGGTGGGAAAAATCGGTTGATTTGTGTTTGTTTTTCATTCGCTCTAATGGTCATGGTAGTCGCTTGTGTTTGTAGTTTCTAGTTTAGATCCTTTGTGTCGTGCATTTGAATTTAGGGTGTAGTGCAGCCCAGGGTAAACACTACCAAATTTGAAAGAGAAAGGAAGCACCCACCTTCGACGGGTTTGGGAAGTTTGGCGCCGATATTAGAGGTATATGTTGAGTCTATGGGTAGAGCAGATCTGAACGGGAAAATCACTATGGTGTTTTTTTGGACCGTGAAGCACACTATTTTTCTAGGTAAGTGATTTATGTAGACAATTTATTTATGTTTGTGCATCTTTTAGTTGTTTTAAAAAAGTGTATGATTTTAAGATTCTGCTTGAGACTCATATTGCGGAATTTGGTATTCTTGTTTGTGTTACATAAATTTCCAGCTGTGAGTGTATTTTTGCAATCCAAATTATATCAATTATGCAAGAGGCAACCGTAACTTTGTCATTAACATGAACATGCCTTAAAAGTGTATCACTAATTAATGCTTTCAATGATGATGAGAAAACACTTTGCATAGATTTTGTAGGTGATTGTTCAACCCTTTGTAGGAGACTTTTAACCCGTTGAAATTCAATTACAAAAAGAAAGAAGAAAAAAGTAAGATCAAGGAATATGATTAATATTTTTGTCATCCATAAAGTTAAGAGTGTATCTTAAGACTTTCATAACTTTTACTTGAACTAATTGTTATGAATGTAGCAAATAAGTGATAAATACATATATATATATATATACACACACACCTCTTTGAGAAATTCTATTTCAAAATCAAAGATACTTAAAATTGCATGCCATTAGGCAAAAATTTGTTTGGATGCAAGGTTTTTAATATCTTTTTGTAAAATCTCTTTAGCATATTTACAATCAACACGAATCAAAAACCTTTGATTAAGTAAATCATATTGAAATTTTGATATGCATAAAACAATTGCTAAAACTTCTTTTTTAACAGTAGAATAATTATGCTAAGCAGGATTCCAATGTTTTAAAGTAAATGCAATTATTTATTCTTTGCCATTGAAAAACTGTTTAAGAATGCTACCATAACCAATGTTAGAGGCATCAGTTTTGACAATTTTTTTGGCTAGAGGAATGGGAAGGTAGAGACAAGGAAAATCTTTAACCTTGGATTTAATTTGTTTGACAAGATCAGTGTGAACATTAGTCCACAGAGGAGGTGTCCAATGATGCTTTTTTTTTGTCTGATGGGGAAGTAGGAATATATGGCTAGATCTAGTCTATCTTTTACTTTTCTAAACTATTTGCATACGTGAATTTGTTTTTATAAATTTTTGTAAATATTTTAAATCTTTTATGCCTTAATTGGTTAGCATGATAAGTTAAGAAAGCTCTTACCTTGTGTTGTTGGGGTAGTAAGTCCCGATGAGATGAGGGCAGTAAAACCTACACATTATTGGAATGCAAGATCTGAACTTTTATCTGAACTTTTGCTAAGGGCGGTGTGTTCGTGCTCCTATGTCAGGGCTGACATGCGCATTGAAACGCCACGTCACTTGCCACGTCCATTTTGTGGACCCCGGACAGTAACATATATATTTCAAATGTATATGCTACATTCATAACATTTAGTTTTAGTAAAAGTTATGAAAGTTTGAAGGTGTACTCTTAACTTTATGAATGACAAAAATATTAATCACATTCCTTGATCTTACTTTCTTCTTCTTCTTTTTATGTTAGAATTGTAGTGGGTTAAGAGTATCCTATAAAAGGTTGAACAATCATCTACCAATTCTATGAAAAAAGCATTCTCACCATCATTGAAAGCATTAATTGTTGATACACTTTTAAGCCATGTTGATGTTGATGTCAAAGTTATGATTTCCTCTTGTGTAACATATATAATTTGGCTTGCAAAAATACACTCATAGTTGGAAAGTTATGCAACACGAAAGAGAATACCAAATTTCTGACATGATTCTCAAGCATAATCTTAAAAATCGTACACTTTTTCCTATACACCGAAAGAAAAGGTAAAACTAAATAAATTATCAACATAAACTACTTACCATAGATACCTCTGATATAGGTGCCAAACTTCCCAAACCCGTAAAAGGTGGCTGCTGCCTTTTTCTTTCATAATCTACACCCTAAATTCAAATACATGACACAAAGGATCTAAATCAGAAACAACAAATACAAGCGGATACCACGGTCATAAGAGCAATTGGAAAACAAACACAAATCCACCAATTTTATAACATCCCAATTTTCCATGTGTGTGTGGTTGACAGTGTTATTGCTTTGTTGTGTGATGAGGTAGTACTTTTAGACTATTGAAATTGTAGTAAATGAGATGCTACCATAGGATATATAAGCACGGTTAAGCTCTTAAGTTTTTAAGCTAACGTCTAGAAAGAATAAGGATAGTTCAGAGAAAATTCTCTAGTCAAATCATTAATGACCTAGATGTTAATAATTAGATTTTGGTCTGGAAATAAAAATTAGAAACTTGAAATAAAATTAGTAATTATTGTAAGTAAGTTAAAAATTAAGTGGAGATAATTAAGGTTGATTATTGGTGATCTAGATTTCATAGAATTAGAAAAGAGGTAATTAAGTCATAAGAGTTTAAAGTGGAGGGAATTTTCGTAAATAACTATACAACTAGTTTTAAAATAAAATTTTAGTTTAATTAGTTAGTGATTAATTAAAGTGTTTGATTATATGATGTAGAATAATTAAAATAAGTTAGAGTTGTAACACCCTTAAAAATTACAACTCATACTGACAAAGAAAACTCTGTGTTGTGTCATATGTGCATGTATGAATTTAGTTTCAGTAGTTATATGTTTTTAATCATAGAATTTCTTGCTATGTATGTGGTTAGTTTAGTAAAGCTTGACAGAGAAATAGAAATTGTCTAAGCTAGATTTTCATATATGTAAGAATTGCATTATGCATTGAGCTGTAATGTAATTTGTCTCTGTGTGAGTAGACTCTGTGTGAGGTTTACTTTGAGTACACATATTACTAGGGAGGTTAGCACAATAATTGAGAAATTTAGCACAATTATCAAGGATTTTAGGATAGAATTTACTAGTTTTGGTAAAAAGCAAGAATACCCATTAAACTCTACTTTAGCCTTTTTAAGTCAAAATTTTAAAAGTGAAGAACACCACATTTGGTAGTGATGTACATGGTTGAGAAAAGGGTCATTTATGAGTCAAAATTGAGTGATTAAGATAAGCCAACCCCTTAATCCAATGGACCATACTCTAAGCTTCTTCTATAAGTTCATTTAAACTCCAAAACTCACCATTCATGCTCATTCTTCCTCTTCTTCACGAGCCGGTCAAGAGGGAAGGAGACACCATTTCCACTATTCTTCCAAGATTTTCCAAGTGTTCTTGAGCCCTTCTTTCATCAAATATAGGTAAATGACCTTCATTTTCAACTATAAGCTTGATTTTCACTTCATTCTCTTGCTCTATTCTTACTTGTAGTTTCAAATCAAATTTTTGCACTCTTGAAGGTTAAAAACTAGAATCTAAGCACCCTCATTCTTCCTTTTAAATTTTGTGGAGACTATAAGAGGTAAGAGGGGTCTCTCCAACTCTTGAATCCTATGTTTGTTGTTAAACTTCCTTGAAAATGTTGTTATCTTGAAATTTTCCTATTTGCTGCCCTGTTCTGGATCTATGTGCTGAATGTTAAAACATAGATTAGCCTTAAATTTCACTTATATCGGAGTTTTCTAGCAAAAGTTATGAATAAAACAAGTTTTAGAATATTTTATCGAATAAAATATGTCACGAAAATAATCTTGCAATGAGAGTTGAATGGAATGGTTTTATTAAAGTTTTGACCTCAAAAATGAGTTTATTAGGTGTGAAAATATAGGGTAGCATATACGATTTGTGAAAAACCAATTCTCGGAGCACCGAGAGCATTGACGATAAGTTAGGAGCAAAACTTCATAAAACTGAGTGATAGAGTAATTTTAAGCAGTAGAAAAGTTAACATTGGAAACCTCATATCTAGGTAAAGTTACCTTGGAATTATTTACTTTTTGGAACTATTGATTTAATTGTTATATGATTGCTAAGATAAATTGTAAACTCTGATGACTAAAGCAATCTCTCAAATTGTGATGATTTTTTTGCTGATACATTTTCTGAAAAGGCTTATATTATTATTACTATTATTATTATTATTATTATTATTATTATTATTGAATAATAAGACCGGTAAAGTGTGAACTCTGATAATTATATCTGTGGCATGCGAATTTATATTTTGTTATATATATTAGCATATTGTCATTTTATATGTATGTGTTGTGGTTTGGGTTCGAGGTTGTCTGACCCTTAGCAAATTGCTTGTTATAAATTTTGAGATGTTGTAAACATAGTTGTTATGTTGTTAAATTTTTGATAGATTTGGGTGAAAAGTGACTTCTATCACTTAAGGGGCCTAGAATGGTTCCCTGAGAGTAGTACATAGGCTTGAGTCTCATCTCTCTCTATGTGTGTATGAATGTTTGTTTTGTGTACCTACGTAGTATGAGAGCTATGCATGCAATGCAACAAAAAGATGCAAGAAGATTGAAGGAATAGTAAGGAACCGTTAGTTCTATCCTATTTCTAAGATGACATGTTTTATTATTAGGACTCATCGTCAAATGGTGTGGTTATGGTTGCATTCCATCTATAAAATGGTGCGGTATATGATTATGGTCCATCTGTGAGATGGTGAGGTATGTGGTTATGTTACATCTATAAGATGGTGAGGTATATGATTATTGTCCATCTATGAGATGGTCAAGTGTGTGGTTATATTCCATCTATAAGATGGTGATGTATATGAGTATGTTCCATCTGTGAGATGGTGAGGGTTATGTTGAGAAATGGATGATTTATAGGATACACTGGGTATAGTGGGCAGAGAGGTTTGAAGAACCTAGGGGAATTAGTGAGTGGTGACTACCCAACATTTGGTACACTCATTTGGCGCGGGGAACTCACAGGTCTTACTTTGCTACTCCTGATGGGCTTCGAGACTATAGTTTTTGGAGTTGGGAGCTTAGGGATCCGTATATGTTGTGCCTGTATATATGTGGCGATCACTCCCAACTGTGTAAGACCACCAATACTTGGGAGGCTTGGTGGCATTGTCGGGCCTTGTTATGTGTCGAGTGTGACAATCAGTTGTATCCAGTGTGATTATCAATGATGTCAAGTGTAGTATTTGATTGTGTTAAGAGTAATAGTCAGTATTGTTAAGTACTATAGTCATTTATGTCAAGTGTGATAGTTATGCACTCTAGGGCATCAAGAGTATTGTTTGCCTAGAAAAATCATACGTCATGATTATGTAAGTTGTATGCTTTGTATGTTGTTTGCGGCATTTGAAGAGTACAGGACTCAACCCTATGACCAACAACTTTCATGTACCGACTTCAGAGGAGACCATGATGATCTCGTGCCTGCAGAGATAAAGGAGTACAAATAGTTGTTGTGGCAGTTAGAGCCTTCATCTAAGGAGGATGATGATGATCCTTCCAAGGATTTGTCTTAGATATAGTTTGGTGCCTTGGGTCGGGTAGATGTCTACTTTGAGACCTAGGTTTTCTTTTAGATGTATCTGTTTTAGAGTTGGGCGTACCTAGGTTCAAATAGTCATATTTGTTGTAGATTTACATTGTACACTTACTTTCAGACATTTATAGGTTGTAATTATATTTTATTTTCTTGTGACACGATATTATTGTACTTTTATTATTATGTATGAAGACTATATTATTTCATCCTTATATTTAATTATTTTGTTGCAAGGTTTATATATTTCTGAAGGTCACGATTATTGTAAACCTGGTACGAATTTTTATTTATTGTACTGACTTTCAAGAAATGATGTTAATGTGCTTTTATAAGTTTTAATGGGATTTATTTAACTGAGTTTTACAATAAAGTTTATCCACATATGTTTTCAATACACACACATATGTGCGTGTGTGTATGTTACTCGAGTTATGAAGAAGGTATTAATTTATTGACATGTATTTGAAGAATAAAAAAATTAACAAGAGTTTTTAAAACAATGTTTTGATCTCTAGAATCTGGGGTGTTACAACATGACTTATGTTTCATGACTCATATAATATATCTCGTGTAAAAGATTAATGCTTAAATCTTAATTTTACTTTTTATCTCAATTTTTTTAGCTTTAGCGAATTTTACTTTTATCAAATTAATTTGACGCACTTTGTATCTTATTTTTAAGAAACTTGCAAATTTTATCTTCCACCATTTTACCCCAACATAATTGCATCACACTTTTTACTCCCATTTTTTTCTTTTTTCTTTGGCAAACTTTGCACCCAACTTTTTTACTTTTTGCCGAATTTCACCCCTAACTTTTTTTATATTTTTAGCAAATTTTACCCTCAACTTTTGCTCTAATTAATGGACAAATGATGGAAGGTAAAATTAGTAAGTTTCTTACAAAGTACAGCGTAAAATGTGTCAAATAAATTTTTTGGAGGTAAGATTAAAAAAAAATAAAAAATTTGAGGTAAAAAATACAATTAAGCAAAATATATATATGTAATTAATTGTAAGGTATTTTAACAATGATTCATATTTCGTACTAATATAATAGTAACAAAAAAAATTAATTGTCAAAATGTGGGAAAAAAAACTGCATATTCCTTGACAAAAGTTTTGTCTCCAGCTAAATATAAGATTTTAAAATAATTGTTATAAAATAGTTTTTTTTTTAATATTATCATAGAAACACATTACTAGATAAATTAATAGTAAATTATAATTAGTAAAATTTTTAAAATATGTTTAAAAATAAATAAACTTACTATACATATTATTAGAAATATAAGCAATGTCATGTGTCTAGTCTATGTATGTATTTTTATTGACGGAGTCTAGGGTGCGTCACATAAACCCATGTGTATCATACGAAAGAAATCGTAGCCGTTGGATTGGAAATGTGGAGATGGTTAAAATGGCTAGAACTGGTTGTGCAAATCTTCACTTTTTGTCTTTTCTGCAACTTATTATGATACTACCCCTGTTAGCATATCTAAGTAGTGAAGGTCTTCATGTGATCCTCCTGTACGGTCCAATGTAAATATGGGGTAGGTGTGTACTGTGGGGTATTTGCAAAAATAAAAAGAAAAAAATGCACAAAAAAAATTATTATTGATCCTCCTGTACGATACCTTCATGTAAATGTGGATGGTGTTATCCAAAAATTTGCACCCTCCATTCACTGTTGCACCCTAAAACGTCACCTAAATATTTTTTTATTATTGTTGTCCAATAATTAATAATATAATATTTTAAAATAATATATTGTTTTATTAATTTTATTTATGTTTAAGTTATGATTATAAAAATTTAATAATTAATAAAATTAATTTTGATAGTTCGTTAATTTTGGTATTATGATGAATTTGGTTACTGTAATATTAATATATTTAATTTAGTTTGTTAATTTTCATAATTTTGAATATAAAATCAATTTGGTATGTATACTTTTAATAAATTTGATTAAGTTTGTTTGTTAGGTGTCATAGCTTTGAATATAAATTAAATTTGATTTATTTGTTTTTAAAATTTTGTTCTGATTTGTTGATATGTATAAGTAATGGATTGTTGATATTAATATGGGAAATGTTTTGAATGAGATTTTTTTAAAATCATAATTAATAATTTTTAAAAATGTATGACATTT
>PYAF01003709.1:1532971-1543649 GCA_007407185.1 Glycine tomentella
AAATGTCATACATTTTTAAAAATTATTAATTATGATTTTAAAAAAATCTCATTCAAAACATTTCCCATATTAATATCAACAATCCATTACTTATACATATCAACAAATCAGAACAAAATTTTAAAAACAAATAAATCAAATTTAATTTATATTCAAAGCTATGACACCTAACAAACAAACTTAATCAAATTTATTAAAATTATACATACCAAATTGATTTTATATTCAAAATTATGAAAATTAACAAACTAAATTAAATATATTAATATTACAGTAACCAAATTCATCATAATACCAAAATTAACGAACTATCAAAATTAATTTTATTAATTATTAAATTTTTATAATCATAACTTAAACATAAATAAAATTAATAAAACAATATATTATTTTAAAATATTATATTATTAATTATTGGACAACAATAATAAAAAAATATTTAGGTGACGTTTCAGGGTGTAAGGTATCGTACATGAGGATCAATAATAATTTTTTTTTCTTTGTGTATTGTTTTCTTTCTATTTTTGCAAATATCCCACAGTACACACCTACCATACACTTACATTGAACCGTACAGGAGGATCACAAGAAGACCTTCACTACTCGGATACGCTAAAAACACAATAATCGAAAAGGGGTAGTATCGTAATAAGCTACAGAAAAGACAAAAAGTGAACATTTGCACAACCGGTTCTAGCCATTTTAATCATCTCTGCATTTCCAATCCAACGGCTACAATTTCTTTCGTATAATACGCATGGGTTTATGTGACGTACCCTAGACTCTGTCATTTTTATTGTACTAACACGTTTTGGTTGTCATAAATCAGAGGTGGCCATGATGTCATGCGAGGTGGGCGACCCCCAAGGACCACTTTTAAAAGGAACATGAATTTTTTTTAAGTAATTTTCTAAATATTAAAGTAAAAATTTATAATTAAAATTAAAATTATATAAAGTTATTATATAAAATAAAACAATTATTGGTCATAATTAGTCAACTCATTACTAATGAGTTATGTTTCCACTTCTCAACTAAAATGTACCTTATTTCAGAAAGAAAAAAATATACTCTTAATTTTAAGAAAATGAACATGTGATGGTGAAATCATGCACACTTAATGCTAAACATAAAAAGGAAAATTTGAACATTAATTGTATAATATTTCTCAACAGTCATGTATTGTATAATATACTCTTAATATTTCTTTCTTTGACTCTCCATCTTTTATATTTTTAAACTTTTGTTTATTCAATGTTATTTTTAATTTATTTGTTATTCTCAATACATTTTTATTAATTTCTAAGTATTTTATTATTAACTTAATCGCATATATGCTTAGAATGGCGTCAATTGACCACGTATAAGAGAAGCTGCCATAGTTTCATGACACTATTGATAATTATATATAATTATGTTTATTTATTTTTAACCGTTTGTGAAATAAAATTAATTACATTTATACGCATAATTAACCATTTATTCGGGGGTGTACCCGAGGTATACGTTCTTCGATGTACGCTTATCATTTTTCTTGATTTCGTGGCCTTAATAAAGGTAGTATTGAGTAAACCATTGTTTCCTACTATCAACCTATGTATGCGGTATATATGTTTTTGTGTTTTATGCAGCTGTCATGTCTAGCTGGTCCAAAATGTGGTATGATAACATTAGACAATAATTTTTAAGAACCCCAAATAGAATCTGAGTATCCAAGGGAGTTACCACTAACCAGAAACTTTCAACAATTGAATTGGATACAAGATGTTGGCCACTATTGCAAGCCCCTGCCTCACCAACTCATGATGTTGCTGAGGTTCCTGTACTTGCAAGTATATATCTTTTAGGCCTTTGAATGTCCTTGCCTCTCCATCAAGATAGGAAGGATCCAGAAGTTTTTCCACAAGGTGTTCATCAACGCCTGTACATTAAGATGAAGCTTCAAATGTAATAAAATTAATTCATGGCTATTGGGTAAACAAAATGAATATTAGCTTGCCTGTTTGGTGAAGGTACCTGGTCAAAGGTTATAAATGTGGTGGGTGATCACATCCAAGAAAAATTTTCCATATTTGCGCTTAAAAATTCAATCTTTCTATATGTCTCGTAAAGCAGCAAACATCATATGCATATTGGTTTGCTGTAATGCTTGTTCCAATTCCACTCCCACTCAATTCATTGCCTGCCAATGACAAGAGGTCAATATGATTAGTTAGTCTCCATTACATAGGACTTCATGCAAGAAGTATTTTGTAATCCATGGTATCTTTCTGATTGGGGAATGTCAACACAATAATAGAAACTCAATAACTCACGCCTCTACAATTCTGAACCTGAATTTTCTTACCGTCAGCAAATGGAGGTCCTCCTTCTAACACCAATGTTCGGTTCAGGAGATGGAGATCCGGTTCAGGGATGATCCTGATTAAGAGCAAAAGGATTAAAGCGACTTATGATGGCGGAACATAGTGGTGTTGAGCGATTCACACGGTGGCGTTGGGGTGCCTGCATACGTACACTTTGACGGTCAACTCAGTGCCAATTTTAGGTGAGGTGAAGGGAAGGGAATGAATTTAGTTAGCATACCAAAGCCGAGTTAGATGTTGCTGGATAACGTTTCGGAACAAAGGCTTAAACATTAGTTCTTTATAAGTAAGAGAATGCACATTATGTGAGATAAACTTAATTAAAAAGAATAAATAAGAATCTAATATAAATAAATAGAGAGGCTTTATACTAAAAAAATAGAGGCTTAATAATTAAGGATAGGCATATTACACGAAATAACAAATGCATATCGTGCCTGCTAAGCTGTTGATTCTAATGCTAAACTGACGTTGGATACGACATATCCAATGTTATTCACGAGACTGTTATAGCATAAGTCCAACATTGAGGAGGGTTTGTTACTTAAATATTCGCTTTAGGACCGCTCGACCTGATATTTTTATATTTATTATTTCATTTTGTTGAATAAAATACGACATTTATCTAGGTTATAGGAGAATGTTTCTTTTATTTTAGGAGATAAACATTTCTAGCATATTGATAACTTATAGTTTCCTTTTTTTTAAAATAACTTATTAGTTTTCCATGTTTATTATAATAAGTATTTTTTATTTATTGGAATCGAACTCAAATAACAAAAAATTTGCAATAATCTATACTCATATTATTCAACCAACTTAATTAGATACCTATTGACTTCATTTTTCAAAGATTTTTTTTTTCAAAATTTCTCTCCATTTAAGAATTAAAGAAAAACTGTCATACAAATTCAGCAACAAAGTGATGGTTTAACCAAGTTAAATTTCTTATCTTTATATTTAAACATTCCTTCTTCAAATCTTTGTCTCTCAATTTTTCTACTAAAATAGTAACAATATTACTGTTTAGAGTGCATTTGTTACACACGTCTTTCCCAAAAATTATGTCAAATTGACTCATTCAAGTGAAAGTTAGAATTTGTCGATTATGCACAATGTAAAGAGAGTATATATGTGGGTTGGATAATTGTAACCAAATACACTTAATTACATGTAATTTAACTAAGTTAGAGCTCCTCCAACTAACGCGTAAATGTCAAGGAACCTCACATGGAAAGGACAAATTTAAATGACTTTTGAAGTTTTAAACTCCAACATAACCTATTGTATTTTTTGAATTTCAAAATAGTTCTTAAAAGAAAAAAAAAATTGACTAAACATATAGTTTTCCTCACATTGGCCTGTGTGTTCAACGAATTGGGTAATTTGAGGATTTTAACTTTTCTTTCACAGGAATGGCATAAATAAATTACTAGATGTGAATTTTTGAAGTCTTTCACTAAGGCTTATTGTAGCATTAAGTACATTATGAATAGATAACGCAGGTTGGCCAACAGAAAAAAAAAAAAAATCCATAACACGAGAATTTTACAGTTATAAAAAGCAATCGATCATTAATAAGCAGGAGGGTATGACCCATTATTTAGCGATGTCAAGAAATCGAATTCGTCATTTAACATAAATATATTATAATTCTTCCACTTAACCAACTTGATCATTCAACGAGTCAAATGATATGTAAAATTATATTTTTCTTAATTCTAATTTGTCTTTTTTTATATATATTTTGTTAAATTTCTCTTTACTTCCAAATAAATAATAATTGCATTATCAAAAACAAAATTAGGCGAAGAGATGATTTGGAAAAATAAGTAAATTTCGAGATAATTATTTTTAATTATATACAAATTTTAAACAAAAATTGCAAATGTTTATGAGTTTATCTATCATTCTTCTTCTTCTTCTGATGTTTTAAATTTATTTAGTTTTAAATAGAAAAAATAATACTCCCCACACATAATTTGCTCCTGATGCACGGGAACATGCACTAGTAAAAGCATATAATAAAACCATCAAAATCCTAGTTCTCAGCCTAAATAATTGGCATTCTCTTATGAAAACTAACATATTTTAATTTCCATGTAATTTGCTCAACCACCAAGTCAAACCAATTTTTTTTGTCTCCCCTAGTGCCACTTAGTACTTAGCCGCAAGCTGAAACAACAGCCTCAGGTAAATGAGCAAACACAATAGAGAAAGGAGCAACCCTTATTGGCTCTAATGAATTCACATTTATAGGCTCCAAAGGAGGAATATCACCATCTGAGCTTACACTCAGAGGGTTTCCATTTAGTACCATGATTTGGCTATGTATATCCCCATCCTGTGGAGTTAGATGGTACTCTTCTCTTGCTGTTTCACTTGCAAGAGGTAGGTCCATCATTTTTGAATGAGTAGACATCTTTCTGTGCCTCAAACTCTTGGCGGCGTTGCTGAAGGTCACTTCTGCTTCAACAGTTGTGTTGCTGTCCAGGTTGATCAATAATACTATGATTCCTTTCTGTAAGATACAGTACTAGGCATCAGGTTTCATAGATAGTGTGTTTGTGTGTCCCTTTATGGTCTTGTTTGGATAAAATTCTCAATAATAAGAGAAGAAAATAAGAAGATAGAATGTATAAAGCTTTTATAGAAATTAAATCAATTTTTGTACTTCAATTTTTATAGAAGTTATCTCATTTAACTTATCCAAAAGCTGATTTTAACTTATAAACAAGGTAATTTTAACTTGTTGGAGAAACTTAATTTATTTGACCATCTTATTTTTTTTTATCTTATAAGTACTTATTGACAAGTTTATCTAAACAGACCCTATATATATGTGTGTGTATCCAAATCAAAGTGATAAAAAAAAATATTTCACTCACGGATTGCTTTGCACAGTGTGCATAAGCTCTTATCTTGTTTGTCCCAGAAAAGGTAGTTGAGAGGACATGCCTTCCCATGAGTCGGTGCCAAAGTAGAGCACTGCAAAGACGAAAGCACATTACCACAGAAACATCCTATACTGTGGATCTATTTGAAATGGGGTCCCCTTATTGTATTATTGATAAAAGGGTCCTTTCCAAATTAGCCAAAACTGTTCATCAAGCAATTAATGAAGCAAACATGACACATGTAGATTCATATCAGCTCAGGAAGAATGATACATTAATGAAGTAAACTATGCAGATGTAGGTCCATATTTTTGCTCCCCATTCTTCAACATGGAAATTATGAACTGAAAAATGCATGTCTCCTTTACAAACTGGTCTTATGGCTTTTTTTTCCATCTCATGACATGAGCAAATAACATATATGACTATGAAACTCAATTGATAGTACCTATAGTAGTCTGGATTTGGAAGAAAATTGGTAGTATTCAGTAAACCATAGTTTCCTCCTATCAAAGTCTGTCTGCAATATGTTTTAGTGTCATAAGCAGCTGACATGCCAAGCTGATCCAAATACCTGTTTGTGATAAGATAACATTAGAAAAAATTTTCTAAGGGTAAAATATGTTTTGGATCTCTCAAAATATCTTGAAATTCAGTTTTAGTTCCTATAAAAATTTAATTGGTTCAGTCCATGTGGTTTTAGTCCCTTATCAGCGACTAAAAAAATGTGTTAATGTAGGGGCTATAAACTTACTAAATTTTTACAGGAACTAAAATTAAATTTCAAGAAATTTTGAGGGACCAAAAACATATTTTACCCTAATTCTAAGGAACCATTAATGATATCTGAATCATGTGGAGTTTCCACTAACCAGAAACTGTAAACAAATGCATCGGATACAAGATGATGGCCACTATTGTAGGCCCCTCCTGACTCACCAACCCATGCTGTTGCTGAGGTACCTGTACTTGCAAGTATATTTTTGAGGCCACTGAATGTGCTAGCCTCTTTATCAAGATAGGAAGGGTCCAGAATTCTTTCCACAAGGTGTTCATCAACTCCTGTTCATTAAGATAAATTATCCTTCAAATATAATAAATTCATGGAAATTGGGAAAACATAATGAATATTTGCCTGTTTGGAGAAGGGTACCTACCTGGTCCGAGGTTATAAATGTGGTGAGTGACCACATCAATAGATTTTCCTGATTTGCTTATAAATTTGTTGAACCAGTTTGCATCATAGAAACCTCCAGGTGCAATGACTAGTGGCTTAGGCTCAATCTTTTTGTATGCATTGTAAACTACATCATGTAAAGCAGCAACATCCGAAGCATATTGCTCTGCTGTAATGCTTGTTCCAACTCCACTCCCACTCAATTCATTTCCTGCCAATGACAATTTCTCAATATGGTTAGTTAGTATCCATTACACAGGCCCTCATAGAAGAAGTATTTCTTTCAATATGCCTTGATATAGAACAGAATAGTTAACTTAGGAAATTGCTCATTTTATTTCCTTAAACAAAAAAATACAGAAGAGCATACCATCTTTATATAAACAATAATATATGTGAGCATTTTGATAAAGACAGTGATTTCCAATTTTAGTCTTATTGTGCAGTGGCACATAATACTTTAGCACATAGTTACCAACTATGTGGTACAGTATAGATACGCGATTTGTTACTTTTCACATTATTATTAGAAGACTTTCTAAAGAAAACTTGGTATGCGGTATATGGTACAGTGAATTTGGTATGCAGTGAGCAGGGTTATTGAGAAAATTCTATAACTATGGTTTGGAATTTGTGAAAAGCGCAGCAAATACTTACCAAGTTCCCATCCATAAATGGTGTAGCCATTTCCAACAGTGTATCGAATAAAGGACTCGGCATTGGTGTAGTTCCAAGGTCCTTTTGCAGAACCACCGTGTATTGACTTTCCAGCAAGAGCATTTAATCCAAAGATAATCTTAGCCCTGAAATAAACAGTTTAAAAATGTGATTAAAAGTATACTTTTCAAGTCAACAAGGCGAATCTTGTTAATTCAAAACACATACACACCACAAGGAGAATTGAATTTTACCCTGCTTTTTCAAAAAAGTAGTTAAGTTCATCCCATCTATCCATCGGGAGGCACCCTTGCGTGAAACTAAACATCTCAGCAGGGTTCTTAACAAAAGGAGTACAAGGTTGGTGGTTATCTTCAGTGCCATATATTAGCTTGTCTTGCAAACTTCCACCTAATCTAAGTTTCAAGGGTGAAAATGCTGCAAATCATTCAGAAGCAACCACATCTTAATAAGCTTTCAAAACTCAAAGCAACCATCAAACAAATTAAAAATCAATGAAGAATTCGATTTCTGCCAATCTTTACTACAACAATAGAGATGTAGATTATCTCTTACCTTTCACTGCATTTAAAAGAATCTTGTTGTTGAGGTCCTAAACGAGATGACAATTAAAAGATGTATGAGATTTTGAAGGTGGTGTAAACGAACTTATTAGAACAATTAATTAATAAATGAACACATAAAAAAATAAAAAATAAAAATTGAAGACAAAAAACTCAACCCAGATGTGAATTTCAATAAACCTTGCGGAAAACAGAGTCAATAAGCATGGATTATTAAGAAAAAAATTTCTAAAAAGGGTATATACTATTATCTCACCATGAAGTGCTGAGAATCTTATCACCTTGTTGACCATCACAAACAATGAGTAGATAATGACATAATATTTTAAAAATAAAAATAAACTAGTTATTTCTTGTTTCTTCTTCATGAATTATTTGCAACTAAAGTAAGAGATCCCAGATATGCATTATAGATTCAAACATCATTTCCAAAATCAAAAAACATCATTAAACAGTGAAAGACATCAGACCATAAAAACAAAGTAGCCAAAGCAAAAAAAAAAAAAACACATCTTTAGTTTGTTTGTTGAAACAATAAGCAGCATTCATAATTCCAAAACCAACCACCCAGATTCATAAACCTTAAACCATTTGGAAACAAAAATGATGAAAAAGAAGCAAAAGTACCAGATTGAGAAGAGAAGCAAGGCCCCAACTGCATCTCCCATAGTCACATTTCTCAGGAGGCCACCAATCCAAAGTTGCACAGACAAAATCATCATCAATGGTTCCAATCATAGCCTTGCCATCAATGGCAACACTCCCTTGCACAGTTGCATCTCCTCTCACACACACTATGTTGCCAAAAAAGAAGCTGAAGTATGTCAAGTGCAGCCAAAAGCAAATACCCAGAAGCTGAATCCGAGAACCCATTTCCAGAATCAGCCAAAGTTACTATCTCTATCCGAGTTCAAGCTTCAAAGGGCAATGAGGGAACCATGGAGTGAAGGTTTCACTGCAGAGTCACGTGCTACAGTACTTACAGTGAAAATGTAAAGAAGATTGAGAATTTAATTACACCGATTTTCTTTGCTAAGAGGGTTGTCTTTACAACAGTTTTCTGCAAAGACGGTTCATGAATAAATGTGTGTACATTGCATGTCCAAATATTTGGTTTCTTATATAGGAATCGTGGCCGTCACAAATTATCGATTTAGAAGAAAGACATGTGTGTGGAGAATCTCACAAATCTTTTGCATAAAAATAAATACTTTTACTCGGGAAATTTATTTGTTATGTGTTTATAAGGTAATGGAAATTTGTCGGGATATGTTTCTTTTAATACCTCAATCAGATGGAAACGGTGGGATGCACGAGTTTGATTATATTATATGTTTTTATATTTATATTTAGTATAAAGAGATATATATTAATAAAATTAATTTTAAATATTTAATAACACAATAAAATTAAATATTTTTTAATTAAAGAGATGTTGTCTTAAAAATATTAAGCTTAATAAAATTCATTTTAATTTATTTTTAATTAATAATAGTGATATAATACTTATAAAAATGTATATATTAAAAGTATAATAAATGTATTTATAATTATTTAAATTTTAGTGTTATTTTTGTTACTATGACTATTATATTTATATATTTGAATTTTGTGTGTTTATAATTAATATTCTTTTATGTAAAAGTAGTTTAAAGAGAGAGAGAAACACACATAAAGGGAATACATAATTAAGAATAAGACATAATAAAAATTCATTGTTTTTTGTTCTCTCTATTCACAACAATGTCAGTGTTTTCTCTTTGCTTTCTTTTTCATTTTCAAAGATCCTAAAAATCAATTAATTGCCTACTTTAATGTTCAAATCAAGTATCATGGTAAACCTACAAAGCACAAAACACAATTATTTAAGAAATAAGAGTAATTACTTAAATCCACTTATTACTTAGGAATCTTTTTTTCTAAATTCAAATGTATATATGCACACACAAAATATATCTAAAATAATTAATAAGGTTTAGATTTTGATTAAAAAAAAAAAAAGCTCAGTGAAAGAGAAGGCAAAAGGAACAAAATAAATACGTTTTTGTTAGATAAATGAGATGGAGGTTCAAATAAATAAATAAATAAATTACCGAGAGAATGAGAAAAAAAGATAATGAAATTCACTGAGATGGAGATTTAGATAAAGAAAATTTTTTAAGAGGATTAGACAAAAGATGATGGAATTCAATGTGGAGAACAATAGAACCTAAACAATAATTTAAATCAACAAATCTAATGAAATAAAAATGAAAAACTTTACACCCTTGCATGACAACATGGAAAATATGAATAATAATGTGAAATTGAGAAATTTCTGCAGTTTTGAGGGATGGGCAATCTTTCCAGTGGTATAAGTAGTATTGCTGATGGTATTGCTAAATTATAGACGGATCTCTACCAAAGACTAATGTCAGTTGTTTTAAATTTAAATAAATATTTTGTTGTTAAAGTAATTAAATTAGAAACGTTTGATATAAAAGAGAAACTACTAACACTTAACCGGATCACTAACACAATTTTATTGCTTTAGTTAGTTTGGTAAAGCAAAGCAACCAATTAAAAAAAATATTGCTACTTAATTGCAAATATAAATAATTATGAAATGGAAGTTAGGATGCAAATTAAGAAACAAATGTTATTTTACTATAAAAAATAAACGGAAGTTACTAAACCAAAAGGTTATCATGTCTAAAGAGTTTTAAAAGCTGTGTATAAATATTTTAAAAAGGTTTAAACTTTATTTTAAAATATTTTAAATGTAATATATGTAGATTTTTATAATAAATGAAACTTTACTCTATTATTTAAAAATCTATCACAATAAAGTAAAAATTAATCATAGGAGAATAATCATAATTAAAAGTAAATAAAGTTTTACACTACACTTTTAAAATGATCATTATATTAAAAATTAATCATACAAAATTAAAAGTAAATAATTATTTAAAAATATGTAGCTTTAAATCTTTTTAAAATATTTATACACAGCTTTTA
>PYAF01003709.1:1545225-1576172 GCA_007407185.1 Glycine tomentella
AGAGCATTTTTAGTAAACATGTTTCATGAGTTGTTTAAAATTAAAAAACATTGTTTAAAAGTTTTTATTTTTAGAGTAAATGACTAGTGAGTTACTTATATAAATAATTATTTTTAATTTATTTATCAATTAAAGAATTATTTTTTAATTATAAAATTTAATATGAGTCAAGTTAATCACCCACTCTAGTAACTTTAGTATTGGGATAAATCTTTGCATAAAGTTTTTAAATTTATGTGATTATATATGGCTTACAAATTTAAAATAAGTATGCAACTCATTTAAATAATCATGTATAGCATATATTCTTAAAAAAACACTTTTGTTGCTATATTGATTTCTCTTAATATTTTTAAGTGTAAATTACACTTGCACTCTTTGTGTTTTGCTTAAATTTCACTTGATACCCCTTCCTTTTTGCACCCTATAAAAAACCACTTAATTGTTTAGTTCACATTACACCCAGACCTCATCCGTCCTAAAAAACGTTTAATAATTTAACATAAAGTAGGCACATGCTAGTCATATGACTTTTAATGAAATTTTATATCTAAAATACCCTCATCTTTTTCTTCTCAACCTGAAAATATTTCAAGACTCTTGTTTCTTTTTGTTTTTTCTCTAATTGGATGTGAACTAAGCTTTTGTTAGACGTGAACTCGTCTTCTTGATACGCAATATTAACACCCTTCCTTCTTCTTCTTCATTTTTTTAGTTCAGTTTTTTCTTTGATTGAATATGGTCATTTGCTTCAAATTTTGTGTTTTGCTCCCGCATTTGTGTTTTTAACTCATTTCTTTGAAATATTTTTTTAAGGTACAATGTTTAATATAATGTTTCAATCAAAAGTTGTAAGGCACATCATAATGTTAAACTAAAAAGATTAAATAATTCAGCTGAATTTATTTATCACTCATCCAATTTCATCTAGGAAATTATATATTTCATTTTTCTTGATGATGTAATCAATATTGCATATCTCACTTGGTTTGTCTCGTTGGTCCGTAGAGTGGACCAAAATATCCACGTTGTCTGGTTTAGGACCAATGTATTCCAGTTCATCCATTGTGTTCCTGTTATCCTAAACATCAACTCTATTTTAATCAACAATAATAAACAAATGATTTTCAGTTGATTGTGTTTCATGTGGTCCCAAATATCAACATTATTTTAATCAACAATAATAAACAAATGATTTTAAATATCATAAGTGGTCTCAAACTGGTTCCCCATTGAAACCTCATTCAGAAATAGACAACAATAAACAATAAAAATTAAATAAATATTCTTAAAAAGTAATCTATATACAAGGTTCAATAGTCACTTACAAGAAGAATCCTAGTATGAACAAAAATCGTGGAACAGGAAGAGAAACAAAGGAACAGTGGAGAACTCGAGAACTAGAAGAGGAACAATAGAGAACTTGTGAACTGGAAAAAGGAACGGTGAAGAACTCGCGAATGATGAAGAGGAATGAAACGTGAATGTCGTGAGAAGAAGAGAAACTCATACCCCTGGACGTTAAAAAAGAACTCGCTAACAAGAGGAAGATGAATAATACTCTCAATGAGGTAGAGGAATGAACCCTATATTCTGAAACTAATTAGAATGAGATAATTTGAATTTTACAATTAAAATATAAGGACAATTTCATCTGTTCACATATTTTAATTGACGTTAGTTAACAATGTTAACAGAAGGGGTAAAAGTAATGTGAAAAAAGAGAATAATATCAAGTAAAATTTGAGCAAAGTACAGCGGTTGAATGTAATTTACATTTACTCTATTTATAATTATAATTGAGTTTTATTATCATTAATTAGTGACTGTTATTGTTCGTTGTAATGATAATATTTAATATATTTTATGATCATATAAAATGATATGAAAGAGACCATAGATTAAAAGAATCTTAATAAAGTTTATTAAGTGGTCCTTCTCGAATGCCTTAAAGTCCTCCTAATATTTTTTGGATAATTTTTTTCTCTTTACCGTGAAACATTGGAATATCAATAAGAATCAAAGGGTACTCTTTTTTGGGTGAAGAACAAGCTTTAGAATAAAATGATGTTGGTTGGTTGTAGGGTAAGAGAGCGCTTTCTTGAAGGAAAGGAACGTACAAAAATAGTTGGTTTGTGGACGAAGTAAGGCACTGCCACTTTAGCTTTTGCAGGCCAAGCGACAATAACAACATCATCATCACTACTTTCTTTGATAATAAAGATCTTAGGTTTTCTGAGTGTTACCTAAACCTAACTTGCATTAAATTTGGAAGTTGAAAGGCGCTCAGCTCACAGTAAAATTGACACCTGATTAATTTAAGGTTTACTTTCAGTTTTTTAATTTTTGATGAATTTTAGTACCAACAAATTAATTTGGTGTATTTTATTCTTAATTTTTTAGAAAATTGAGGATGTTACATTTTATCATTTTACTCATAATATAATTTTACTTTTTATCTCAACTTTTTATTTTTTGACAAATTTTACATCCAATTTTTTATTTTTTGACAAATTTAATCCTAATTTTTGGGTAAATTTTATCCTTAATTTTTGTGCTTATTAATAGAAAAATAGTTGGGATAAAATTTGTAAATTTCTTAAAAATTAAAGTAAAAAATATGTTAAATTAAAAAGTTAGAAATAAAATTCATCAAAAATTAAAAAATTAAGAATAAAAAATAAAATTAAACCTTAATTTAAAGGCAAATTTGGACATGACAGTGTAAACATACCTTTTACTTTAACTCTTGAATAATTCCAATTTCTATACAGACTTACGATATATTTCGAATTTAAATGGTATACAGTAGCATTTAACATGGTAAAAAGAATTTGTATTATTACTTACTAATATTTTGTATATATTATTATGTACTGTTAGTTTTTTTAGTAATTAAACAAATACTAAGAAATAAAAATATGTTAAGACATTGATAATGTTGTTATAAAATTATTCACTTAATTGCATTTTTGGTCTTCTATATATCATCATTTCACCAATTGATATCTTATTATTTTAATTATATGATAATTTTAGTTTATTTGCTAACTTAATTTTTTAACATTTAACAAAACTGATGACATGACAATGTATTGGAATTTCATATTGGCATGAATGTGTGTTGAAATAATACTATAATAGTGTAATAGAGTGTTATGTCAGTGTTTTTATCAAATATAAAAAAAAAATGTCAAGTTAATATATTAAGCAAAATTTACGAACAAAAAAAAAAAAAATCAAATTCCTGAAATGTCATAGAAGGCAATAGTGTAATTAAACCATAATTATTTCCTGCTAGTTAAATTAAATTAAATTCTTGATAATTCTTAATTGTCATCATCTTTTATGAGTCTATCATGACATTTGATAGCTTACGGCATGATGCATTATGGATGGCTTGTAATACTTGGAAATTGGGATGAATCAAGCGAGGATTGTGATGGATAGTGGAAGCATTTCTGTTTTTCCAGCCACGATGCTCTTTTCTCTTGTCTTTCTTTGAGTGGATAAAATAATTTTAAGTAGGCATCACACTTTAAGTTAATTAAAGTAATAGTTAAAATAAATAATTTAATATTAAAACACTAAAAAAATAAAATAAAAGTAATATAAACATATTATCTATCATTATCAATATATTATATAATAATAAGGTAAAAATTGAGAAAATCATATATTTATGTAAAAAAAAAAAAAGCATACCTTATAAAGTAGAAGATGAGAAAAAATATAATAAAATTTGAACAAATCAATATTAAAAAGGAAATCTAATATTAATTTAAAGATAAAAAGGGAATAGACATAAAAATTAGAAATAGAAGTTAGCATTTTAAAATCTTACGCTTAATTGTATTTTTTATTTTTTATTTTTCAATTTTTGACAAATTTTACCTTCAATAAATTAATTTGGTGTATTTTATCCTTAATTTTTAAGAAATTTGCAAATTTTAGCCTATGTCAATTTACTCTTGACATAATTACATTTTTTACCCCCTAACTTTTTATTTTGGCAAATTTTATCCTCATTTTTTATTTTTTAACAAATTTTACACCCAACTTTTTATTTGTTTGGCCCCTAATTTTTTTTTGGCAAATTTTATCTCCAATTTCTGTGCTTATTAATGGATAAATGAGAGATAATAAAATTCAAAGTTTCTTAAAAGTTAGAATTAAAATGCACCAAATTAATTTGTTGGGTAAATTCACCAAAAAATAGAAAAGTTGGAGGTAAAAAGTACAATTAAGTCAAAAAAAATTATATAATCAAATGAGTTTTTTAAGTAATAAAAACAACTAAAAACTAGCTAAATATTTTGTCGAACGTATCCTTAAAGTAGTGTTACAAAAATACTAAGAGCTACTAAAAAATTTTATTTATCAAATAGTTAACCAAGTTTTTTTGTTAGTAAAACAAAAATTAAAAACTAGCTAAAATCTCTTGTTAAACATAATCAAAATATTTTAATTGAATATATAAATTCTTTAAGATGGATCCAAATTGATTATTACTCGATCGATTATCATCAGACTAAATACAAAATATATAAATTTAAATATTATATAAAACTAAGTTATAAATTTTCAAAAAATTAAAAATTAAAACTAAACATATATTCCAACAAGACTTAAATATATTTTTTATCCTTACAATTTAGTGTTTTTTTGTTCTTTGTCCTTAAAAAAATCAATTTAATCTTTATAAATTATGTTTTATTTTTCATTCCTATTTTCAGTATCTGTTACAAAAAAAGATGACATACAAATGAAATGATAATGTTAGCATGTCACGTCTTCATTTGATAACATCAAAATACCACATCATCATTCATTTCAGGGACTAAAATCAAACCAAACATAATTTACATAGACTAAAACAAAAAATGATATATTTGCAAGGATTAAAAAATATTTAAGTTTTTAATAAAACTTTAAAATAAAATAAATGTTTTAATATTAATTTATTCATATCTCAATCTCTACATCTCTACCTTCAAACTATTTTTCTTATCCATCTTTTCTCTCCTATCTTCCTTCAAGCTCCACCTTCCAGTGTCTTTCTCACACCCTTCACCGCCTTCAAGCAATTGTGATAGCAACGATAGTGATAGCAAAGGCGACAATAACAATATTGCTAGTGGTGACAATGACAATAATACATGATTGTGTCGGAAGTGACGGTAATAGTAATAGTGATGATAATAGTGGTGGTGGTAACAACAATAGTAATAATGATGGTGGTAAAAGTAACCATTGTAGTAAGTCATTTTGTAGTAAAAATTTACAAAAACTTTAGTGTAAGTGTATCACATTATTAAATGTATGAATTTTAATATTTAATTTGAGACTCTATTTTAATATTTAAGTCTTTATTTTATATTAATTTAAAACTTAAATAACTTTTTATTCGTACAAATATCTCATTTTTAGTTTTAGTCCATGTACATAAATTATGTTTGTTTATTAATGATGATATGAAACTTTATACTGATATGATAGAATGATATCATCAATTGATGATGTGACATAATAATATCATCATTTTATTTGTCAGGTTCCCATTTTTGTAACAAAAATGACAATAAAGATGAAAAATAAAATAAATATAATTTAAAAGGTTAAAATATTTTTTTCAATAACAAAAAATAAAAAATATATTAAATTATAAGGACGAAAAATATATTTAAATCATAAATTATAAATTGTATTATAAAAATATCATCGTATTAAACAAAATATATTGACTATTTGTAATAATAAATCGAGTTACATATCCACTTTAAATTATAAGTTGTATACTATGTTTCTCACTTCTTTTTTGGAATATATTTTTCCCATGGCCACTTTAGAGTGGGAGGCTGCATGTCTCCTTTAAGGATACGTATCATAGAAGTAGGCAGTGTTTAAGACATGACAAGTTAAGTGAGTGGCTATTAGTCTATTACGAACCAAGTTTACTAAGTGATTAACATAGTGATTTAATTTGCTTTCTATAAACATGATTAAGGACAATCAGTTAATCACTCAAACCAATTAATAAAGGCACTCGATAAGTGATAAGAGTTAGAGCAATTAACTAAATTCAAAACTTATATCATCTAATACGTAGTGGCCACTAGGACTTTGTGGGTGTAAGGGTGTTGATACTACTCCCTCCAATGTAAATTAATTGACGTTTTAATATTTGAAAAAAGTTATATTGATTGACGTTTATAGTTTTTAATAAAATTATTAAAAAATGTATTTCAATTTTGTCTCTTGATAAATATTTTTATCATTTTAATTATAATATTTGATAATGTGTTTATAGAAACTACGAAAGAGAATAAAAACATTTGAATAAAATTTCCTCTTAATAAATACTATTATTTTAGAGTAATTACTTTTCTAAATATATGTGGAAAAATCAATATGAAATGAAGATAATATTTGTGTTCTAATCCAGTAATCCCAACATAATTAAGATCCTGGAGCTCATCAGCAACTATAGGGGGCAAAAGCAATTGATTTATATATAGAAATTAACTTCAAACAAAATCACTTGCTTGATCATGATTATGCCTCCACAAAGCAGCCATATTGGACTTCCTGGTAAATCTATTTATGGTTTCAAATTATGGATCACATCACGTGAAGCTGGTGGTTCAATACTGCAGTTGCAAATATCTGCAACTGCATCACACAATAATTGTGACGCGTTTGAAAATCACAAAACAAAACAAAAATGTAATTAACGACACGAAACAATGCAACTAGTGTAATGCATGGCTACATTGGATCGCAACAGTTCACACAAATTGTTCGGCAAAAAAATTAAAATATTACAATTTAAATAAAAAATTACAAGAATATTGTAGTTTGAAAATTATTTCTAAATGTATGGCAGTCAAACACGCCGTCCCCAGACGTGTTTGATCACGCCCTCACCAGACGTGATTAGACCCCTATCACGCCGTCCTCAGACGTGATTGAACATGTTCCCAGCAGGCGTATTTGGTGAGGCAGTTACGCCCCACCCAGGCGTGACCTTGCAAATTCGAATGTGATTTCGGGGCTTCACCTGCTTCTTGCTTCTTGTTTCTTATATGCAAAGGCACATGTAGAAAATGCCTCATAAAGTTAAGAGGCTACCAATATGGCTTCAAGCATAGTCAATACTCCTTAAAGTTACCATTTTTTCTCTTCAAAATTGACTCTGCTTGAAGTCCTATTGGTAGCCTCTTAACTTTGTGAGGCATTTTCTACATGTGCCTTTACATATAAGAAACAAGAAGCAGGTGAAGCCCCGAAATTACATTCGAATTTGCAAGGTCAAGCCTTGGTGGGGCTCACCAAATACGCCTGCTGGGGACGTGATCAATCACGTCTGGGGACGACGTGATAGAGGCCTAATCACGTCTGGTGAGGACGTGATCAAACACATATGGGGACGGCGTGTTTGGTTGCCATACATTTGGAAATAATTTTCAAACTGCAGTATTCTTGTAACTTTTATTTAAATTCTAATGTTTTAATTTTTTTTTCCCAAATTGTTCTCCATTCTTTTAACTTTCTCTCTCTTCACAAAAACAGACACATAAGGCAACATGTGTTATGCCTCTTAGTAGGAAATTTCAACTGGCTAGCATTCTCACAGGTATTAAATATTGTAACTTTCACATCAGCGTGTAAGTCTCTCTACGCCGTCATCGCCCAACCTATGTAGCCTGTTTCAAAAAAAGAAAATTATTAGATGACTTAGGAACACCATGTATTATTTATGATCTTAATCAATAATTATATAATAAGTAGATAATTTAACATTTTAAATTCATTAAGATTCTTTGAATTAAGGAATAATACGATTAATTATTGTTAGGTAGTTAGAGCATTTATCATGCATAATTACTTAAATAAATTGTTTATCTTAAATTTGTGAGCCCTAAAATATCACATAAATTTAAAAATTTTACACAAAAAATTATTCAATGTTAAAATTGTCCGAGTGAATACTTAATTTAAATCACATTAAATTTTGTAATTGAAAAATATTTTAATTGATAAGAATAAATTAAACAACGATTACTTATATAAACAATTCATTTAAGCAATGCATTGCAAAATCATCTACTCTAGCAACTTATTAAGAAATGTTACTTAATTTTAAGTAATTCAAGAAGCAATAATGTTAGAGATATTCTTAGTGAGTATATCATTAATTTAATGAATGCATATTTGTTTGATTATTTATGTATCACATAATTATGTTGTTACTACTCTATCGTAGGTTCACAACAGAGATTATTTAAAATAAAACTTACTAGGTTCGTAAGACTTGAAAGACTTGAAAATTATTTAAGCCTTGATCTTTTAAATATTTAAAAGTGTCAAACTTTTTTAAGTCATGTGATCTACAAAATAAGAATCTTGCTAATTAATATATATTGATTAAAAAAAGATTTTAATTAAAAATTACATAAAGGTTGTATAAAAATTACAATGTAATAATAATACTTTATATAATTTTTTATTTACCAACAAGTCATTGATCTTAATGGATTTGAATTCAGTCCTCTTAAACAGTATCTCAAGTTTGAACTTGTAAATAATATAAAAAATGATTAGAAGAAACATATTAAAGATGATCAACTAAATTTTTCGATAGAGATTAGTATTGATAAAATTGGTGGATACTTTGCAGTTCGGGCCAATAATATGATTACCAAAAAATATAATTTTTTATAAAAGAATAAGGTTACTCCACAGAAAATCTACCTGTCAAAATATGTGTCATGGAACCCATGGCTATTGAGGGTGGCTAACATTTTCCTGATTTTCACGTTGAAGGCACAATTTAATACTCACACATTTCCAATACCAAAAGAAGTTAAAAGAGGCTTAAAACCAATGGATGAGACAAAGAGGCGCCTTGGGATGGAAAGAGGAACCAGAGAAATACAAAGAATTTCAGCTTACATTGTTGATTTCCTGCTTGTGATCCCTAATAATGTTTTTGTGTTGCTGTTAATGCTTGTTACTCAATGTTGTTCCATTTTTAACTAAAGAACAAAGGAAATAGATTTAAATTCATTGTTGATTATGGTAAACTATAGCTTGGATTGGAGGGGAAATGCCGGCCCCCATCTTATGCCTAGTGTTCAGTGACAATTTGAGCTTGACACCATTGCTCCCCAAGACGGTTGTGCATTACTCATTTTAAAATTGATGAGACATACCCCATATTCATAGAAATTTCCAACAGTTTAAAGAAGAATACTAAAGGAATGTTCCACAACAGCTAAATACAGAATCAGGATGTTTAAAAACAGGAAGAAAAAAAATTGTCTCATTTGATCGAAAAAAACAAACTTTATTCATCCCAAAATAAGTGCCATATTTGAAGAAAAAATTTATCCCGAAATAACTATCATGTTAATTTTTCAATGCAATACTATTAATTACTCCCGGCATTGCGTCACACCATTCCCATATAGCTATAGATTGAGCAATTCGTAATACAAATGTATTACTCCCTTCGTTTCATATTATACTCTATCCGTTCTCTTTTATAAACAAAAAAAAAATGATTTCACACTTGATAAGAAAATTAGTTAATTTTATTAATTGTGTAATTTTCAATTAAAAAAACAATTTTTTCCCAAACTACCATTTATTTGAACTTGATATTAAACGTAAGCCCTCTATTAAATGAAGGATATTTTAAACATAGTCTCATTAAATGAAACAAAAGTAGTCAAAATTTGAGTATAAAAGAGAACAAAAAATTGTGTGTTTTTCTTACAAAAGAGAACAGAAGGAGTATGATGTTTAATAAATTTGTTCCAAAATGTATATCGTTTTACAAGACCAATGTTGCATTAAATGCTTTTTTCAAGACTTCCTTAATCAAAACTTAGTGGAAGTAGTGTACCAGTATAGGAAGAGTAAATGAGTCATTAATTAATCAGATAGATAAAGGATATATTAGAAAGTTATCTAATGTTTTCTTTGAAATTCAACAAATTATTATATTCCTAAATACATGTGCCAAAACCTTAAATGTTATATAATTTGGATTCAAAGGAGTACAAATTACTTAATCCGTAATACATTTTAAGTATTACAAATTGGATAATCTGTAATACAAAATGTATTACAAATTTAGCAATTCATAATACATTTGTATGTATTACAGGTTAAATTATAGGGGAGCATGGAGGTTCGTAGATCGTGTGTGTAATACCCAGAGTTCTGGCGCGGATGGCGTGGGGTTCCGCGCGGGTAGCGCCAGAAGTCCTGCTGAGAAAACCATGTCTAGTGTGTGGCGCGATCAGCGCCAGGCTCATTGGAACATGGCGCCAGATTAGCGCGGAGATCGCCATGGTCTCTGGAGGTTGGCGCCAGAGGCGCCATAGCGGCGCGAGGAGCACCATGTTTTACAGTCAGCGTTGGGAGCGCCAACTGTTTCTGGAAGTTGGGGCTGATGGCGCGGATGGCGCCACAGGTTCTGGATGTTGACGCTGGGAGCGCGGGTGTGGCGCGGTTGGCGCCACAATAACCGACCTTGTGGTGCGGTTAGCGCCAGAGGTGGCGTGATCAGCGCCAGACCTCTGGCAAGCCCAGTATAAAAGGGGGAATTCACGATTTCTAAAGGAAAAACCTCCCTTTCTTCTTCCCCAGCGCCCTTTTCCGCCATTGATGGGCTCCCAAGCTCTGTAAACTCTAGTTTAGTGACCCAAATCACTTCCGATACCCGTCAAACCTCCTAAAAACCAATCAAGAGCTAGAATCCTTCTTCCATATTCATTGAAACCCCAGAGAAGTTCCTTCACCAAAGGAAGCGGAAGAGAACTCGAGTTTGGGCGAGGAGCAGCGGCTTCTACGGACACCAGGGCTAGGGAGAGTAGCCCAGAGGACTTCCTCATCAGTTATGAGGTAAGAAACTCGAGTTTCTCCGATTAATTTGTGGTTTGGGAGGGGTTTTTATGAATAGTGACCCATTTGTGATAGAGCTAGAGTTAGCTCTGGGTCCTTTAGAGAAACGGGTTTAGGATGATGAAAAGATGAAGGGTTTAGCTCTTGGTTTGTGATTTGGTGAACATTGGTTATGGCTCTAGGTTGTGCATGTGTGACTTGGATTGAGTCACTTGATATTGAGACATGCAAGAGCCTTGTTGATGGGTTTGATGTGCCTGAGAGGCCATGGAAACAATGTCTAATGATATGGACCGTTCAAGCCCTATGGAAACCCCTGAGTCGTTAGGTTGTGGAGAGCTTTGAGCTCATTGTTGATGGCTTGTGTTGAGTTTGTGGGGACTCTAGGGCCATGGTTGAGCTGAGATAGACCACTGAAGGTCTATGGAAAGGCTTGTGATGGATGAACCATAGGGTAGATGACTTGGGTTGATGGAAAGGACTGAGGTTTCCTTTCTTTGTGGCAGTTAAGGACTGCATGATGAGCTTATGCATGTTTATATGATTGAATGGTCTGTGATATGCGTTTGTATGCCTTGTTAGGGCTCGACACTGCGAGTGTCAGGGACGCAGACCATCGTTCGAGGTTGGAGCTGCAAGCACGGCTTGCCAGGTAAGCTCATCGTTCTGGGGAGTGATTCCCTTACTCTTGTTTGCCACCCAAATGGGTGATGATTGTATGCGGTTAATGATATATATATATATATATATATATATATATGTATATAAATGTACTGTTGAAAGGAAAGCCATGGTGACTTATTGTTGATGAATATGATAGTTGAACACCGGGATGGTGTTATGATATGAGAATAGATGATGGACACTAGAATAGTGTCATATAGATGATACACCTGTGGGCACAGGTGTGATTGAGTATGGACTCATTTGGATATATGAACCCTGTGATAGTGTTCCAGGGCTGAGTTTGAGATAAAGACCATGGTAGTGGTCTGTGTTTGAGATTAAGTGGATACTGGAATAGTATCATGACAGATGAAATTCTCTGGCCAGCAGAATAGGTATGATGGACTCCCTTGGAATGAGGGCTCGGAATGGATGATCTTTCCTTGGGAGGTGCCATGAAAGTCCTGAGGGATGAGTGCCTCCTGTGTGAGATGATCTCTCTCAGGCATTGGATTTGGAAGTCTGAGGGATGAGTGCCTCCTGTGTGAGATGATCTCTCTCAGGCATTAGACTGGAAGCCCTGAGGGATGGAGTGCCCCCGGTGTGGGATGATCTCTCTCAGGCATGTGACTGGGAAGTCCTGAGAATGATTGCCCTGTATGGATGTTCTTCCCAGGCAAGTGTATGTGAAAGTCCTGGGAATGATTGCCCTATATGGATGTTCTTCCCCAGGCCAGGCTGTGTACAGATATGTTGTATCTCTAAGAGAAGGGATCCCAAGGGGATGAGAGCCTCTTAGATGAGCCATATCTGGATGAGTTAAGTCCTGAGTGGTTACCCTCAGGCAATGTTTATATAGTTCATGAGGCGGTGCCTCTTTGATGTTGGAAAGTGTCCAGTGGTTGACACTTATGTGATGGTACCTCTGTGAGACGACTGTGAGAGCCAGTATGAGTTTTGATGCCATGATTATGGTTTTGCCCTCTGTGAGATGGCGGTGAGAGCTAGCATGAGGTGTTGCACCTCTGATGTTGATGGTGTCCAGTGATGACACCTGTTTGATGTTATCCCGGTAGCCGGGTTATGAGAGCTAGGATTATGTCCTAGGCTATTTATTGTGGTTTTGTTTGTGGGTGTTTGAAGGTGAACCAGGGGGAGGGAGGATCTCCCAGAACCCTGAGTTTACTGAGATGTTTATCTCACCCCTGTTGGGACTGTGGTTTTCAGGTGATTCTCCTAGCAGAGAAGGGCGGTCACAGGGCAGGAGGCCCTAGTAGAGTTGCTGGTGTGGCTGAGGGCTGCAGTAGAAGACTTGTGTGAATCTTCTTAGTTGATGCCGGTCTCGGTTTTCCCTGTGTAGGGATAGGGTGTGTGTGTACACCCATTATGCTGTACATATTCAGTTGTATAACCACCTGTGTGGTTTTGTTTCTGGGTTGTATATGTACAGAGCTTATGTTATTTATGTAGTTGATGATGATTCCTCCTGATTATCCTTGTTGCGATTTTTGTATATCTGCCTATGATGTTGTGTTTATGTATACTGGATCAACAGGGGCTTGTTTTTATGATGTTGTGCGGTGTGTTTTTATATTTCATACATAATGTAATCAAGAGAAATCGATTCTATCGCTTCCTCACAATTTTTAAATAACGTTTTAAGTGCTAATATGATATTATAAATGTTAATACACCGGAGGCCTACGGGGTGTTACAGATTGGAGTGGGTGATTGGGTAGCGGTCCGTCGTTAGGTTTGGTGTGGTGTGGTGTAGAGGTGGCATTGGGTTGTTGCGGTGATGATGTTGGGTGGAGGTGAGATATGATGGTGAATGGTCATGAAGGTCTAGGGGAGAGATGGCTAGGATTTGCTGGGAAGATGAAGAGTAAAAATAAGATATTAAGAATTTTAGGGGTGTATCAAACAAAAAATGATTTGAGTTAAGTAATTGCCTTTCAAGACATTGGACATCATTTTTAATAACACTGGAGTATGTAAGTATGAAACAATAAAATCAAATCTCAATACATTCACAAACCCCTACAGCCACATTACCACATATTAATCTACACAAAGGGGTGTTTGATAGGATATAATTTTTTTATTTCCAAGGAATCATAGTTTAGGAATTTAATTTAACATGTTTGGTACGCACTTTAAAAAAATAATATTCCTAGATAAAAAGATGTTCATGAAAATGTTTTTAATTAACTTCCTACAAAAACTTTCTTGTGAAGAGAGGAGAGAATCTTACTTTTTTAAGTTCAATTTCTCTTTTACTACATTAAAAACATCATATTATTCTTTATTAATATAATGTGATAAATAATCAAAATAATCGATAAAAATATATAACTTTTATATTCTTAAGAAACTTATCTAAAGATTTTTAATAGTTAACCAAACATCTTATTCATAAGAAACATGATTCCCAAGATTCATGATTCTTAAGAATCATAATTTTCAGGCAAAATACTTTTTCCCAAACAAATGACCCCTAAAAGAAAACCCTTTATGTCAATCAATATTAACATAACATCTTAACAACAAAGTACAAACCAATAATTATTAGGTACCACCCCGTATAAATTATGCATATAATACTAAAAGACACGGGAAAAATGAAAAAAAAAAAAAGACCTTTTACCTCAACTTGTAGAAGAATCTTTTAAAATTTAAGAAACGGAAAGACATGTTGGAGGAATATCAAAACCACTCAGGTGAAGGTGAAAATAGAGTAAAATTGGGGAGGTAAAGTGGTGCCATAGTTATTATGGCTTCAATAAGAAGAATGAACATGATCATTTTACGTGGTTTTGAATTGATGTTTGAATACATATTCATATCAATAGCATGGCCATATTGACAATACGAATGCAAGCTCCTGTTTGGGTAGTTGAGTTACTGCAATGAGCATCATTGTTGTGTTTACAGATTGAAAACTACACTTCAAAATAAATTCCTTAATGAATACTACTTTTTAAGATGTAAGAGAATCATCACACAGTGGTGGTAAAAAACAACATATGTAAATGAAAAATATAAATCTAAAGGAAGAAAAAAATAAATAAATTAAATCCTGACTAACAGTTCAAACACGCCAAAATTACAGTGCCAAATTTAAAGTAACCAAAAGATATTTTTAGTGTAAATTATGAATGTGTGAATTTAAATCTGCTATTATACCTTTAAATTGAATTTAAATCTGCTATTATACCTTTAAATTTTTTAAAGTGTCTCTTCTTTTTAACTTTCTAAGTAGAATGAGTAGAACTGGTAAGTTCAATAACCTAGTACAAGGAAACCTCACGTAGAAATACTAATTCAACAAGTAGTTACATATGGATAAACTACAGAAAAAGAGAAACAGGAAAACAAACAAATCTCTCCAACTTCTTTCAGTATAATATTAATATCCTACCGACCACTATAAATCTAACCATAAAGGGAAGGCAATGTGAGTAAAGGCAAAAAGTAACTAAAAGGTAATTTCTGCAACTCCATCTTCCCGACTTGTCAAGGAACTTGAAAACTTTTATATTCTTGGAACATTTACGCACAACATGAAAGATAGTCTCTTTCTATAAGTACCGTGTAGACTCCAAACGATTGAAAGTAGGCATAGAAACCTGCAAAATAGTCCAACAAAGATGATAAACCACAATCCATATTTTATGAGCAAAGGCAGCAAATGAAAAGAAAGCTAATAGCAGTAAACAGTGCGAATCATGCACATAACCCAAGGTTGCATACATGGCAAAGCATGTCAATTGAGTTGTAGAATAGCACACATCAACTAACAGATAGGATACAAATATTCATGGGATTTTAAGGCCAAAACAAAGAAAACTCAACTATGAATATGTCAATAAAATAAAACCTGCATGATTGATCTCTATGGTAACAGAGCAATGAACTATGACAACTATACAAATCCACTTTAGATATTCAAGGTATAAATATAATCACTTAAATTGAAAAAAATCATTTATAAGATAATGTCAACTCTCTAACTTGATGGAAGAAAATCTACAGCAAAGCATAAAAATAAAAATCTCAATAGTCCATTCCTTGAAATGACCGAATGTGTTGTAGTCATAATACCTTTATCATCATCTATTTCTCCAGGCTAAGTACAGGAAAGAACAATCACTAAATTACCAAAGATGCCTCAAATAACAATTGAAATTGTTGATGCATGTACACATTGATATCTTACAATTTAATCACAATATTAAGCTGCTAATATCATATTATTAGATCCATAAATTAATAATGTACTTCACTACAGTGAAAATTTCTGATCTATTTCTTCTCACTTTCTCTCCAATTGCATGCATATATTGCTGTTACAAAACATTTCGATGTTCCCAAAAGTTTATTATTCGCATCTACAGTCTACACTCTACACCATAATGTAATAAATTAATATACAAACTATATATGTTCAAAACATCCGTCTTTGCAGCTAATATTCAAAGTGGCACACTGTCCTCTGAAGAAGCAAAGGCTTCATGCCATCTCATAAACATATCCATTTTCATCAATTCAGCCAGCCTCATAATTCCTATTGATTCAATTGTATACCAAGTTCTTTGAAATATTATTCTCAAAGATCCATTCAGAAGAATTGACCTTGGGCAATAAATTTATAACCTAGTCCTGACAGTAGTTAATTTCTAGGCTTAATTGTACCTTTTGCCACTAACTTTTTATTTTTTGGGGAATTTCTATTAAATGCTGCTTTATTCTGCAAAAGTAGTTATGCCAAACAGCATTTAATCCTCCTCCGGTTTAAGATATAGCAATCTAAAATCCTTTATTGAGTAATGGGATTTTTGTAATAGTTCAAAAATCATGAAGACTTATTGAACTGCTGAAGTCCTTGCTAGGAACTTCATATGAAAACCTCTTGTATATTTTGTCAACAACTGTTTATGCTACCAAGAAAGGGTATATACAGAGCAAATTGTTCATTTTAAAATGGTTTGCTGATGAGATTCTTAAAGTTATGCAAGAAAGTAACAAAACCTTTAACACACATTGCATATTAATAATCAATGACAAGACTTCATTCAGATTAGAGCACAGATAGAAATTGTCAAAACAAAGTGTCCGAGAGAAATTGTGATTTTCTAGGCAGTACATGCTCTTTTATTTTTAATATAACTACAATCATTCAAGGAGCCGATCAATAGCTAACTTAAAGCATAATTCTCTAGTTAATTTACTGCAATGATCATAAAAACATTAATTTATGTATGCTAAATCTAATACCGATATTAAAGTTACTTATCAGTGCTCAAATTCATAAGATACTTCTGCAAGATGCGCTCAGTCTCATTCCACAGAAATGCACATAAAAGAGAAAAAAAAAACATGTACATTAATAAACCGAGATGATTAATACTACTCAAATCAAAGAAATAGCATAGGACTCTCAGTTACCTTAATGATGACAACAACATTTCAGGCACAGAAGCAACCCATGTGGGTGTTGGCTCTGTTATTCTTTAACAACTTGCAGAAAAAGATGCAACTCATACTAGCTCAAAGGCATGGTAAACTTTACATATTCTTCTTCTAAACAAAGGCTCCAAACGAAATGATGAAACACCTTTTTGCCACTTTTTAGCTTCATACATCTCATTCCATGCTTGTACTATTTCATCAATTTTGAATCCAAAACCTGTTGGCAAAAGTGTTAGTATATATAAATATGTATCTATTTAGCTATAAATTTTCAAACAAGGCAGGAAAATGTACCATCAGTGTTATTAGAACAGTGGTTCTTCAACATTACAGCTATATCTATTGCAGAAGCTCCAGCAAGTTCATACTTCTCAGCTGCAACTTCCAAACTTTCATGCCATACTGGTAGCCCTAATTTGAATTCCACTATCGAGCGTTCATATAGCATGGTACCCCACAGAAGATTTATTTGAGACTTCATATTTTCCACCTGTGCAGCAATTTCATCTGATGACATATTTTTGAATAGCCCATCCAATCCCATGTTCTGCAGATGTAATCCAATATCCTTGGGATCAAAGGTTTCACTTAATTGTTGCCCTCCTGATTCTTCCCATATCAGCATTCCTTTCTCCATATTTTCCTCGACACTATTGTAAAGCTGAAGAACCTCAGTGGAGGGCCATGTTGCTAAATCTACATTACTACAGAGTGCATAATCCCAAGAAAGTTTTGCTTGCTCAAACTGCTGCTGTCCTAGAGCCAGGAAGCCTTCATAAAAATCTGGCTTAATATCAATGGTTGTTTCATATTTTTCCCCAGCTTTTGCATACTCTTTCTGCGCCCGTTCATATGAACTTTTGAATTGTTCATGCATATGCTCTTTAGAAGAATCTTCTGTAAAATACACTTTCTTCCTTGCCCTAGACATATGCACATTTCCCCAGTTGAACAATGCTAGAGCTGCCATCTCTTGGAACTTACCACCAGCAATGTCAAATATGCCTTGTGCTTCATCACTTGTAATTGTCTCCTCAACAGCCTCTGAATAGAGCTTCATCCCAAATTCATGAAAATCTAAATATCTGTCACATTCAAATCCAACATTGTTCTTGAACAGTTGTGCAAACTGAATTATCCAGTCCTCAATGCATGATGAGCTAATAATGTCCTTCGCTTTCACCACAGAACCATTCACAGGAGAACTATCAATGTTAACCTTTTCTCCATTCTTCACATTAAATTTCTCAAATAATGGATCGTGATCAGGATTAGCTTCCACTATGTACAGCCGGATAGAACCCTGCGATCCAGTTTCAGCCCACCTTAATTCTTCATCAGAAGTGATAGTAACCAGATCACCCTCTTGGTCCCTATATTTGACAAGAACTGCTCCTAGTCTAGGGAACCGGTCACAAATAACTTCTCTCAGCTGAAGGAGGCTGCAATTAAGTGGCAATTCAGCCCATCTTATGTCTTCACCAAAAATAAGTTTTGCTGTTTTCTTAGGTATATCTTCACTTCTACCATTACTTTTTTCCTCAATAACCTCCTTAACATCATCCTTCTTCTCATCAATTCTTTCCTTGGGCTTCTTCTTTTTAGATTTGTTAGCCTTCTTCTCTTTCAAACTGCCCCCGGCCTTCTTTACTACAATACTGTCCTCAGCTTTCTTCTCTTCCAATTTCTCCTCAGCTTGCTTTTCTTCAATTTTATCAGAAGCCTTCACCTTCTCTTTGTTTCTCTTCTTCTTGTGTGTCTTTTGTTTCACTACTTTTTCCAGAGGCAAAGAAGGAGGTTCAACATAATCTGGAGGCAACTCAATTTCTGTATCATTTACTATTAATCCCCTATCTTCAAGGGCATGCTTCACCTTACCCAAGACCTCCAATGCCATGATATTATTTGGCTCTATCTTTAAAACAGTACTAAGATCTTTTAGCGCTAAATCCAGCCTATTTAAAGCCTCATAGCACCTGGCCCTCTTCATCAGAGCTTTACTATATTTTGGCGATAATTCAAGAGCCAAATTGCATTCATGGATTGCTCTAGGATACTCACCGAGTCCCATCTGCATGTAGCACGCAGCCATGTTACTCCGCAGATACGAAACATCTACATGATTCCTTGGAAGCAATTTGAGTGCCTTCTCATATTTTACCAAAGCTCCTTCAGCATCCCGCTTCTGGAAAAACTTGTTCCCTTCATCCTTCAACTCTTCAGCCATTGATATAAACGCTAGGGTATCATTGTCATATGATTTGGGGCTTTTATCTTTAACTTTCTTATGATTTCCTCTATCTTCACTTGTTTCTCCTACCTGCTTCTTTTTCTTCCTCATTTTGAACCAAACAATCCAACAGACTAAAGAAACTAATCAAAGACACCACTCCTCCTAGCCCACAACACTCACTGTTCAATCCACTCAACAACATAAGAAAAAGATGTTTTTCTTTTCTTTTCTTTCTTTCAATGAATCAATTGCACTCACAAGATAACCAATCCAATCACAAACACAAACACAAAGCCCTCCTCCATTAAAAAAACAATTTAGTAGGAAAGAGCTTCACACAGGCCTATGAACAAAACAGAAGGAAATAATGTAAAAGATACAACAATCAGATTGATACAAGAACAACATAACCAAGATAAACAACAGTGGCAGAAGCTATAAGAAAACAAGCTCAAAACCTCAAAGTTGAATTACTGAAAAATCAACTGGGTTATTCTCTTGTCAAATTAGCTTGGATTCAGGATCTCAACACTTTCAATACAAATGTACCACCACCCTTTTCTCCAAATCAGGATTTGTTTCTGCTGACACAAATCCCAACTCAGAGAGGAGACAAGGACAACCCAACTCAGATTTGCAGGTGAAGGAAATCTCCCTTTGGTTTTATCACAAAAGGGTTGTAGAAAGAGAGAGAAAGACCCAGAATTTGGTAATGAAGAAAGACTTATCTGGGTGTCAAATTCTGAGGAAAAAGGTTCAAACTTTGGCAAGGAAATCCAGACACCAAGAGAGAGCATGAAAGTCTGAAATGTGAGGAATGGAAGAAAACCAAACCATGTTATTGTTAATGTTATGTTGTTCCCTTGTCCCTTTGGAAAAGTGTTAGATTTTCTTTCACACCCTTGACGTAAACGCCACAAATGAGAAGGAGAAAAAAGCAACAGATCATATATGAGATAACGTCGAATTTTGTTGTCTGAATTTGCAATGCAATATCGCTGGGGAATTCTTCATCTTCTTTTTTCTTTTTCTTTTTTTTTTCTGTCACTCTCTTTTTAATTAATTCTCTAAATTCTTGATGGAAAAAAAATGCAAAATTTAGAAGAATCGTTGATGGGTCCCATCATGTGAGTTTTATAATGAATTAATCCTTTGCTTTATGACAACCTTAGTGTGAAGTGGCACACACATAACACGTGTTGACCTTTATGCCATATCCATCAGTTTGTTTTAGTTTTTATTTTTACATTTTGGCAATATTCAATGAAAGGTCATTCATGGCAGTTGGTGTCTCACAAAGTGTATCAATTGTATTTTTCCTCCTTCAATTTTTTATTATTTATAATTATGTTTTCATTCCCAATCCATGTTATGATTATATAATATATATATATATATATATATAAACGGATATATAAAGGTAACATTTTTTTATATTAAGAATATAGGAATTATAAATTTAAATTATAAATATACATATTTATATATGATCAAATTTATAAATTAATTAATAATTATTTAAAATGATATGTATTATTTTTTAATGTTAACTATTTTAATATTTAAATTATCTATATTTATTATTCTCGTTTCTCCTAATATTCAATTAATAAACTTTATAGTTTATATATAGTCACTCATTACATCATCTTTGTGACATTCGTTCTCCATTTGTCACAGATATAAAGTCAAGTAAGGAAAAGGAAAATGTCAGTATAATGACAATATTATTAAACATTAATTATATTCGATTGACAACATTATAATAGAGGTAGCATTATAATAGAGGTGAGTTTAGTCTTTCTTCAATTAACATGACATAAGCTTTTTTTGTTTTTGAATGATAACATGACATAAGCTATCATGTAAAGTATGTGTGCTTTGGATAAACCTAAAAAGCAAATGGCTATGCGTTAAATATTGGGAATTAGTTCCACACTCCACCGAAACAAGGTTGTTAAATATTAACTACAAATAATTTTGCCATATTAGATTTTACATTTTTTTTAATGAGAATTGCACAAATAATATATGAGAAGCTCAATTCACAATTAAATTACTCTTCTATTTTTGGCCCTCTTATAAAATCATTATTTTCTTGTGTTATTGTCCCCACTTCTCCTAAGACATACTTTCTCCTTCTCATTTCTTTTAATGTTTAAAGTCATTATAAATGAATTAAGAAATATTTATTAAAACTAATATATTGTTATATTTGAACTGAAATATCTCTATTTAATACCTTATTTTTTATGTTTGTATCACTAACAATGAGTAGTAAATAAGAGTATTTGGAAGAAAAAAAATATATTAATTAGACTTTAAAATTTAAAACATCAATTATTTTAGAAAAAAAAAAGTTAAAACATAAAAGGAAATAGAAAGAAGACAATGCATCTTTAGGTTTTGTCCAGTATCTTGGAAAAAGAAAGTGATATGATCTAAAAGAAAGGAGAAATGAAAAAGGTTAAAATAATCTTTTGATCTTTATAAAATAATAATTTTTTTTATATTTTACTTCTTTAAAGATTTTTATTTTGATTTAGGTCTTTTAAAGATTTTTTTTTGCTTAAGTCATTATTGCCAAGTAACAATGTTAAATAATTATATAACAATAATGCTAACAATTCATTAACTTGTCACATAATCAAGAAGTCTGATATACTAGTCACTATAATTTTTTGGTAAATTGTGTTTTTAAATCCTCCTATGTTTGAAACAATTGATAATGTTAGACTAGTTTATGAGGGATTTAAAAACACAGTTTACAAACAAAATATGTGATTACTCTGTCAGACTCCTTAATGATATGACAAATTAATAGGTTGTTAACGTCCTTGGTATGTCATGATTTAACGTGGTTACTTGATAGCAAAGACTAAAAAAAATCTATAAATACCAAAAAAGATTAAAGGACTAAAATAAATAAAAAATCTTAGGGTAAATTATGTTTAGTCCCCAAACTTTTTGAGATATATGGTTTTAGTTCTTAAACTCTGCGGAGATTGGTCAACGACCCCGAAGTTTATTTTCATTATATGTTTTCATCCACTTTGGTCGTTAAGTGATGACATGGCATTGTTTTTATTATTATTTTTTATTTTTATTTTGATAACAAAACAATTTTAAACAGCCAGAAATTGGTTTGATAAAATGCTTTTGAAAGATTAAATTACAAGAACTTGAAAAAATAGACTACTTCAACGAATTCACATCTTGAACATGGAACAAACAAATTCAACCCTTGCTAACATGAACCTCAAATCTTAGCAAAAGATTTGAAACAAAAAATAAGGGTTCCAATTTCAAAATCAGTAACCCCAACCATACATCATAGCAACCTTTCATCATTGTCATCAACTACATGTAACCCCTTCAAACTCCAATATGAGATTTCACAAGTTCTAAAAGTTCCTCATAGTGAATCTTGTTTAAGGTCATGCGCAAGAGAAGCAAAGGTCACAAGAGAGGTCAGGTTATCGTCGTCGGTCAAATCTTCTTCCCCCATGGTCTTATCACTATCATTAGTCAGATATAGTGTCACAGCCACCACCAAAGTTTGCATGGGTTCCAAATCTAGGTCCGTATCTGGTTTCACACATAGGAAGGGAAGTGTGGTGTAGAGAATGATGAGTAGAGTAGGAGGAAGAAGTATCATATCATGCGATGGTGCAACCAAGAGGCAGTGGTGGCGTGGGCAGAGAGCGAGCTGAAAAAGCATAATGAGGAGCTTAAAAAGATCAAGGAAAGAGAGGAACAAATGAAGTGCAAACCCCCAAGCTTTTCATGGTCGTTTATCAGGCATGTGACTACCACATGCTCTTCATCTCCTTCATGTGTTACATCCTAGAGAATATACCTTTTGTCTCCTTATATTACTAAATCATAAAAACTTAGTTTATAAGTACATCAAAGTTTAACTATGCAAAAACTAAAACTAAACTAAAACTAAAACTTATTTACATGATTAAATTTAATGTGAAGTTCTTGGCACTAAAGTGCCTTACAAAGCATAAGGAAGATACATAACATAAACTGAAATCCTATGATTGGGAACCACAAACTCCACTAGTCTTCCTCCAAGCAAATAGTCCAAGCTCTAAGCTTTTCCAGGAGACATCCATATACTAACCTGTAAAAACATAAAAGCTAAAGAGATGAGACATAATATCTTAGTGAGTGCTCTAGGACTCTAGGCCGACTCTCTATTCTAGAGATCTTATTCCTACCTCTCTTGGCTTCTCTAATCTTTTCTTAATTCTCACATTCAAACATAATTTTTCATCATAATTTCTTTACCTTAGACTATACTTTAACTTTTACTTAGGCACATAGAGTTGGCCTTCTATGCCAAATCTAAGGCCACTAGTGCACTAAGGCACCTAAACATCATTCTATTACTCTTGACCACTCACTAAGGTCTCACTTTACTATATCATTGGATGAGAATGTGCATAACATTTCCTTTAATCTAACTTGCCAAGCTTAGGCTTACATCACATATCATTGAGGCATAACATCTTGCATACCTCTCTAGGTAGCTTACATTAACTTTCTATGGGTATAACCTTCTCCTACCTCTAAGGGTATTTTCCAACTACACACATCATCATCTAATTTATAGATCTACCTTATATCACTCATCTAACAACTAGGTTCATGACTCTTCATATAAAAAAGTATAAAAACACCCATACATCATGCACATCAACATTTCCTAGTTTGTTTCAACAACTGTGTGGTTTGTATTAATTTTATAATTAGGTTTTACTTTCACTGCATTTTTCATTACTCAACTAAACTTTAGCCAACAAGAAGCATCCTTCTTGCTATGAACTTTAATTAACTCATTAATCCAAGTGGGCGGAAAGGAGGAGCCACCTGGTTTGTTGCTCGCTACAAAGGACCCATTCCTCTTCCTTATGAAGAAGGTTGTTTTCCCCATGGGTGTCAAGGTCACAGTCCCCGTCACTCACCTCTAGGGGGACCTCTTAGCCCTTTTCTTTTACTAACTTTCTCTTTGAAACTCTTTCATAAAAAATATTTTATAAAGATCTGTTTCATAACATTTTCAAAAATACATTTCTTCTTGGTGACAAACAAGATCCTTAACCCTTTTGTACATCGTTGTACACACTGAGTGTGTGCCTCTCGAACATGTTGGTACTGAGGAATGATCTACCCTATGTCACTAAAGGGATACTCTTTTTCTAAAACTTTTCATGAAGCTATAAACTTTGCTTAAAAACCTTTTCTGAAACTTAACAGAAAGTCCCCACATTTTTACTAAGAGGCATAGGTATAGTCTTAAGTATTTTAGTTGAATTTTATTAAAAGGGTTTATCGTGACAGACAATTCTAGGCATACACAACAACTACATGATTGCAACAAGGGTGCAAGCATAAAATCACCAAACATCAAGGTAACATGAGGAAATTGAGCAACAAAAAGTATTCAAAGATCATATATTCAAGGTAGTGATATAAACATGCATAAGCCACTTACACAACCTTATGCATAACTTTAAACCCCATATAGAGGCCACAAGCTTATCCTAGTGTGTCTCCACCCTTAGCCTAACATCCCTAGAACAAAAACCTCAATTCTATACTTCTTAGGCTTAGCCTCAAGTTCCTTGGAGCTAAAATATATTTTGCACCACTGAGGCTAAGCCTAAAAAATTCCAGACTAAGCATAAAGCCCCTTGAAGCTAAAACTCTATTATGCATTGTGTAACACCCTAAGGGTATTGTCGTAATTATTCTTATTTCTCTAGAACGTAAAAATTAAAAAACATTTATATGATGTTATCATGCAAAAGTTAACATATAAACATTGCAACTTAAATCCATATGCAAAATAAATAAAACTTATTTCTTGTAACATTCACATCATACAATATATAAGAAAATACATAAATTTTAAAATAACTAAGTTACATCTTTCACAATGAGGCTCCATACTCCACAACATGCTCCATTACATGTTTCCTAAAAAGAAAGGAACTTAAAGGGGTGAGACATAATGTCTCAGTGAGTGCTTAAGGGACTCTAAGGCTGGATTGGACTCCCTTACCAGAACAACTCAATCTTTTGTCTCTCATGGCTTTACTCTCACTGAGTCTTTATCAAACCCTAACATTTCTAAGGTTGGTTTTACATCCTTTGATCATAAAAACTGTTCTCTAACTTATACCTTGTAATTGCTTACTACACTAGTTCATCTTTGCTGATATCTTGAGATTCATTCTTTAAACTGTAAGTTAATTAATTTTACAACTATCTTTTTCTCTCTCGCTCTTATAGTAACTCCGCTTTCCTTACTCGACTTTTACTCACAAACACTTACCTTATGTCAATCTCTGCTCAAAGATAATATTTGTTCTAGCCTATACTCACATAGTGTCATTCTAGATATATCTCTCATCATGCCTTTAAAGAGCTACATCCCATCCTATTACAAGTCACCACAACAGTTTAACATATAGATACCTATACATGATTAAAGTTATGGATAGAATCATTCACACATAACATAAGTACAACATAAGTCACACATGGCATCCACTTCATAAACCACACAAGTTAGACAATTCACAAAAATGCACATATGCAATGCGATGTTGATTTCTCTTTTCTTATATGCGTGTGGTTCCAATAAAACATTTGTGAGAAAAGCTCAAGAAAACATGTAGTAACAAACACACATGATTCCGTCAGAACACTTTCACCGATACGAGACTGTCAGCGACGTGTTAGGGTTACTGAGTCTTGCAAGGATACTCCAACCCATGGCATCAACATGAACCAGACAGAGATTCCAAATTAGATACTTCCCAAGGACAAAGTCATACTTCAACTCATTCATGTCCTCCCCAGTTAAGCTTGACCACATCCCCTGTCTTAAAAACATATGCACATTTATGATGCATGATCACATAGGATGCACATGGTTACATCACATGGAGAATCCTATCCCACATGGACTACGTTCTCTAAACATTTCAAATCTTACTCATGCACCATGGCACTGACATCTCATACACATAAGAATCACACATTACATGTCACACTCATTTCAATATACATAAAATCATGTCCATAGTCAAAAGGAACAATGTTCCCAAACATAATTCAATCACAATCATCATTAAGCACACTTGATTAAGTGGTACACTATTCAATCCATCCAAATTCTATATCATTTTCCTATTATAGCAATTATTTATTAATACCTATAGTTCGTATATCATTTCTTAAGTTCTTGGGGTATTACTGCCTTTATTTACTTTACACTCTTATGACCTCTGTATGGTGTACATGATATATTTGGAGTTATAATAACTCGGTAAATCTTATTCATATCTTGTTTAAAAGACAAGACAATTATCTACAACTTCTATTTTTACCTCAAAAGTTAGTTCGATGTTCTACTATGCCTAAAATTAGGAAGAACACGAAATGATTACACAATCCTGACAACTTGACATTTGCTCACTTATTGTTCTATATAGAGAGATCCAAAAGTAAAAATTAAGTGAAACCAATGTCATTTGTTAGCTAATATATAGGGATACATTTCTTATGAAGACACCCAATCCTAATTCGGTCATCTTTCTAACTCATTTTTCACATTAATATCATGTTTTTGGTTTTTCTCTTTACATCTCTTTGTTTTCATGTCATTCCCTGAACTAAAAGATAAGATATCTAGTTCCTAAGATAAGATAAAATACTTTCACAAAAAACTAAAGAAGAAAATAACTTAGAAAGGATAGGGGAAAACACTCACTTGGAAAACATAAAGACAAACTTCAACTAACCCTCGCGAACTTGGTGGTGTCATCCACCACAATCCCCCCAACTCTTAACTAAGGCTAAATCATGGGTGTGATTTAAAACAAAACCCCACGTTGCCTATATCCCTATGTTTGAAAACTCTAAGGGGAAGATACAAATATTAACTATGAGGGAATCCACGCTTAACGCTAAGCCCACTCTATTTTGTGGTGCTCCTAAGGCTTGGTGGTCTTCTCTATATATAGGGGAAGAAAGGGATCATGAGGTTACTTTGCCTAATGTGGGACTTAAGGTGTTTTTCATGATCAAATGGCCAACTCTGGAGCCAATTTTCTCAACGATATAAGCCTATTTTGGTTTACAAGGTGTAGGGATGAATTCTAATTTTTTCAGCAAACTTTCTAATGATGCAAACAATACCTCAAACGAACAATTAGAACTCAAGATACAACGTGGTCTTTCTAAGGTTTTCATCATAAAACTAACACTAAACATAGACAAATTTTCAAACATTCTAAGATAGAAGTCTATTTTGGTTTACAAGGTGTTGGGATAAATTGTAGGCAACAAGCTTTTCAATGACACAAACAACACCTCAAACGGACAACTAGAACTCAAGATACGACATGGTCTTTCTAGGATTTTCATCATAAAGCTAACACTAACCTTGGACAAATTTTCAAACATTCTAATTATAAGAACTTAATCTAAAACTCTTATAACATCAAATATAATAATTATAACACTAGTATAATTGTATAACAATCACACAAAACTATAATATGATAAAGAAAAAAAATATAATATCCACACCAATATAATATCATCACAAACCACAACACCACAGGAATTTATAGAAAGTATAAAAGAAAGGTTCTAATAAGGATTCTCCTTGAGGTATATTCCTAGTACTCGAAACTTGAGGTGTTACACATCGCTGAGGCTAAGCCTCGAAAGCCTCAAGACCACTTAAGCTAAAACTCTATTTTTCATTGTTGAGGCTAAGCCTTGCACTGTAGATTGCAATTTTACAAATTTTCTTTCTTTGGTCATCCACGGCCTCCCAAATGCAACCCAAGCATACCATTCACTTACATAATACTTCTATTACAAAACACAACCTAAACAATCTCTCAATCTCTCAAAATCCCATCAAAACTACACTTAGCGATCAAAGGAAAAATCACAAAATCAACAACCATGGAGGGAAGAGGAAGACAAAGGAAGGAAACACTCACTTTGGGGTCTTGGATATGAGCTCTAGGGTATTGGGGCTTGGATCTCTACTCTTCTTTCCTTCGTCCTCTTCTTCCTTCTTCTCTCTAACTTTCTTTCTTTTCTCTCTCTTCCTCTAAGTTGCTATACTTTTTCTATTTAAAACATGGGTGTGTATTGGTCTTTGTGGGCCTTAGCCCACCTTAGGTCTTGGTTTCTCATCTGGATCCTATTATCCTATATATTCCTATCAAATCCTAATATAAGATATTTAATATTAATAATGCTTAAGTGTATCCTTTGACTATTAAATATAAAGACTAATTTCATAAAAGAGTCTTTTTATTATTTACCACTAAAGTCTATAAATTTGGGGTGTTAGATCAAGGATCAACTCTCACGTGCCCATAACCTCCTCCTTAAGACTGTGCGTCCTGTTTTTTGCTTCCTTCCTCTTCTTAAATCACAAACATATATATATATATATATATATATATATATATATATTAATAAATTTTCATTTTTTGGTCAAAGTCATTGTAATTATTAGATACATATGATGATCATGATTCATATCGTTGTGGATTGGTTCTGTTGTAAAATTTTGATTTGTGTTTTGATCTGAACTTGAATTTGGATATAACAATTTTTGGCGGCTTTTAGCGACTATAATATGTTTAAGACCTTTCAAACAAGTTATCCAAACAATTTTTTGAAGTTTAAAACTACCAGAAAACATAATCAAAATAAAATAATGTCACGTCATTACTTATCAGTCAAAATTGATAAAAACATCATACAAAAAAAAAGTTTGAAATGCTTATCAATCTCTGCAAAGTTTAAGAACCAAAACCATAAATTTCAAAAATTTTGGATACTAAAAGCATAGTTTTTCCAAAATCTTATTTTACTGGGATCAAAAGATTATTTAAGCCAATGAAAAAAAATTCTTTTAATTTTTTTCTATTTCTAGGTGTATGATTTTTGTTGATAAAATAACATATATTGTTTTTGAAGAATGATCTTGATGATATTATAACTAAGTATTGAAAAAAAAAAAGCCGCTAACGTTATGGTTTTGATAAGTAGAATTAGGCTCGAATCTCATAATTAATGTTTTTAGACTTTTTATATTTTTCTAAAAAAAACATAGTTAAAAAATGAGATTTCACTAAAGGTAACTATCTAATCAAAATTTTAGGAAAAAATTAGTTATCAGTCAAGTCAATAAATATTTCAATTATATTAATTTAGAACAATAAAAATATTAAAAAAAAATTGTAGGACGAAAATCGTACAATAATAACATCGATAAATGAAAATATATTATCACTTTGCCTTTTCCCCAATCCATTCTTATCCTTTCAAAAAGGTAAAATATGTTTTTTTTTTCCCTTTTCCTTATTTTTTCCAATAGTTCTTTTGAAGTCGTGTTAAAAAAAAGGCTTTTTAAGGATCTTTTCAAGCAGATAAGCACATTTATCAAACTAAGTTTGTTCTCTCTCAAAATGTATTTTCTATATACAAAATAAGAACTAGAACATGATTATTAGAACATGTCTAGAAATTTTAAAACTATAACCAAATTTTATATTTGAGTCTTACCTTTAAGGTTTAATATCGAACTAGTCGATCATGATTATATATAATATTTAAATAATAACATTTAAAGCTATATTTCAAAAGAGTGATTCACAAGCTTTTAAAACTCGAACTATGTTCAAAGCTATAAAGAGTATACTTGAAATAAGTTTATTTGAGTCTTACCTATATAGTTCATTTAGTTTAAAACTCGAATATGACTATATATAAATTATAACATTATATTTATGTTTACAAGCTCCTCAAAATTCTTACTAAATATAATCTAAAAGGTGTGATACCAAAATGGTGATTAACAATCTTTTAATATCAAACCTATAAGGTTTGAACATATTTCAAGTATACATTTAAACTTATTTAATTATTAAAACAAATGAACTTGAATAAATATTTAATGATTTGAACTTAATAATTATGAATGACTCAGTTCCTTTTCGCTTTTAGACACCATCATCCATCATCCCTATTAGTTTGGAGAAATTTGACTGCTTTTTTTAATAGAAACTTAATTATTATACAAATTCAAGAAAGGTTACAAGCTTGGAAAACCACCAAGTAGGAAAAGATACAGGGACCCCGCCCTGAAGTTCTTTCTTTCTTTTTTTAAGGACCCACCACCCTGAAATTCTAAAAATTGCATTGTGCATATTTTTTTATAAAAAAATATATAATACTATAATTTATATATAATTTAAGAGAAAAATTACTATTAGCGTAAAATATTTTTGCATTACATCCGATCACAAATCAATATATATATATATAATAAGTTAATTGATTTATACAAAATTATTTTTATGATCATATCAACTGTGATTTATGATTTAATATTATTATTTCTTAATTATTTTATATTATTAGTACATAATCATTAAATTCTTAATTTAATTAATTATTATATATTAAATTTGAGTCTTTCTTTCTTAAGAGTAAAGACTTCTTTCAAATTTCAATCTGTTGCATACCTCAATGAGCCATGTGATTTTTTTTTATATTAAGTATTTCACATTTTGTTTTTACTTTTTTTTTCAAATATTACTACTCA
>PYAF01003709.1:1576272-1590299 GCA_007407185.1 Glycine tomentella
ATAAAACCTTCATTCTTTACAATAATAATATCTCCCATACTTTATTATCCCTTGATTTTTATAGAATAGTGATATTTTTCTTTTATATATTTTTAATATATATTTATATTTTATCTAAATTGAAAAATATTGTACAATAATACACTTAGAATTTAATATTATAGTTTAAAAAAAATGTTCTTTTATTCCTCCTTTACTTAATTTCTGTATCTGTCTTTGTTGTTAATCTAAGAGAACTTTTTATGGTAAAATTAAATATGAATTAACAAATAATGAATTATCTTACACTCGAGTCTAGCCTGTTAACATTCTCAAATGTTTTTAAGCCATATCAATGTAAATTAATAATATATATTTTAATTCAGTTTTACACATGACTCTTCAACACCACATCCACATATTCTAGTTTTAGTATAACTAATTGAAAAACAGATACCCTATACATTGTGTCTTATCTGTCTTTATTTTAAGTTAGATGTAATTATAATAATGTGAGAAAAGTTATTCAATAATAATTATTTATGATTATAAATGATTTTAAAAATAGTTAAAGGTAAATAAAAAATAACAAATATATACACAAAATGGGATAATTGCCTTGGAGCAACTGCATCAATACGCCCGGGAAGCAATTGCAAGACAGAAGCAACATGCTTCAGTAGCATCTCCGGATGCTGTAGGTCAATAAACTTTGCGCGCGAGGCAACTCTTGCTTCTCAAAGCAACATTGCTTTTCCTTAAAAAACTGAAGAAAAAAAGTGCAAAATATTGTTTTAATGTGTATAACAAATATATTTGTGTTGCAAAATATTATTTCAACGGTTGAATAATAATAGAAATATTTCAACGGTTGAAATTTGTAATTTGTGTTTTTAGTAAGGGATATATTTTTTGCAATATTTCAACGGCTGAATAGTAATGGATTTTTAATTTTTTTAACATCCACCAAAAATATTTAACATAATAATGCGCTAAATTTTTCTTAATTTAAAAAGTTTAATTAATTTATAAATAATATAATTATAAATTGATAAAGAAATTATTAATAAAATATAATGATAAAGAAAACCTATTGGAAACAACAAAAAGAGTTGCTCAACTATATATATTTATTGTTTAAAGTTGCTTGTATTAAAAAAAAAAGTAAAGATGAGCGTTGTCACGCTGGTTCTATTGAAAAACAACTATAATGAGTCGGTGCAATGTGAATGGTTTTATTAATTGTTGTAAATAGTGTAATGTAATGTTCATATAGGTTAAGTAAAAAATTCGCCCAAAGTTCCGTGGATTGGAATATAAGATTTGGAATCTATGCTATATGCATGACGCGATTGCATTTGTTACTTTACTTTTTTAGATGACATTTGTCAGTTTACTTAATCAACAAGTTTGGCAACCTTTTTTTAGTTTATTTTATTTTTTACAAGTTCAACAAAGAACTATTCAACTTATGATAAAAAAAATTAAAAAACTTATGGTGCGTCTCTTTTTGGATCTTTTCTGTTTATATTTTCAATATATTAATTATTTGAGAATTTCTCAGTGATAAAATGCTGAAAAAGAAAAGGAAATCACGTGACATGAGCAACATGGAGCCCACACACTGGGAGCGTATGGCATTGGACAACACCACAGATTTTTGGTATGGAAAAGCCAAGAAAGGCGAGTACTGCTTGCTACACCAGCAGTTATTCTTATACACCCAGTAAAATGTATTTATTCCAAGAATGTCCTTCAACGCTTTTGTTGTATTTGTTGATTTAAAGAGATACACCTTGAGCTTTTTTCTTCTTCGTTGCTCCTGTCATTGGTTTTGTTCGTTGTTGAGCTCTGTTTTGTCATCTTCGATTGGTGCTGTTGTTTTGGTGGTGGCGGAGGTGGTCGTCATTGGTGGTGGTTGACTGGTTTGGGTTCGTCGAGCTTCACCGAAGGTATGTTGCTACAACGAGCTCTGTGTAAGATCATATGGATTAGCAATCTGTATGCTCCATATGAATTGACAATTCGTAAAGGTCATACGGATTGACAATTCGTAAAAGTCATACGGATTGCCAATCCGTATGAGTTTTTTTTTAAAGAGTTTTTTTGTGTGTTTTAATTTTTTTTTAATTTATATATTTGTAATGTGTGTATAATTTGTTGTATTCAAATAAATGTATTTGTTATTTAATTTGTATTAGTCCTTTGAAGAAATGTATTGATGAGTATTGAATTCATATATAGTTTACTTTTGAACATTTATTTTTAAACTATTTTTTTAGATGGACAACGATGATTGCATGTATGACAGTATTATGTCTAAAGAAATTAATATGATTGAAGACAAAAGAGACGCACCTTCTATGTTTGAAAATAACATGTGTTTAGTTGATTGTTCTGATGCCTTCAATATTTCAGAGGTATTTATATGACATTTTTTTACTAAAGGGTGCGATAATTAAATATTTGAGAAGATTTAACTTGTATTATTATGATTTTGTAGGTGTTTAATTCTCGTGATGAGTTATTGCAATGGGCTCATAGAGTTGCATATGAGATGGGCTTTGTAGCCGTGATAATGAGATCTGACACAACAACTGGAAAAAAAAGGGAAGAACCTCATTTATTTTAATTGGTTGTGAAAAGAGTGGAAAATTTAGAACATTCAACAAAGATTTAGTACGGATGACGACTATCACTAGAAAGTGTGGTTGTTCTTTTAAGTTGTGAGCGAAACCAGTTGTAGGTGGTGAAGGCTGGATGGTGAAGTTAATATGTGGGACTCATAACCATCGTTTGACTAAGTCATTGACGGGACATCCATATGCGTGTCGTTTGACTGAGGATGAGAAGCTTATTGTTGTTGATATGACAAAGTCAAGGGTGAAACCTAAGAATATTCTTAACACTTGATGAAGCTTCTTGAACGCGATATGTATATTCACTGGCTTAGACTGAAGGACGAAAATGTTGTACGTGACATTTTCTGGTCACATCCAGATGCAGTGAAGTTGATAAATGCATGTCATGTGGTATTCCTCATAGATAATACATACAAAACAAACAGGTATAGACTCCCTCAGCTAGACATTATTGGTGCCACACCTACTGGGATGACATTTTCAGTTGCTTTTGCATATTTGGAGGACGAACAAACAATCTTGTCTGGGCTCTTGAACAATTTAGAGGTTTTTTTTGAAGAGTGATGTTTTCCCTGAAGTCATTGTTATTGACAGAGATTTAGCCCTGATGAATGCAGTAAAGACTGTTTTCCCTGATGCAACCAACTTGTTGTGTCGATTCCACGTTGACAAGAACGTGAAGGCAAAATGTAAAACCCTTATGGGACAAAACAATGCATGAGAGTATGTGATGGATGCATAGGGGAGTCTTGTAGATTGTGCTTCTGAAAAAGAATATGATGATTGTCTTATACAGTTTGAATGTGCTTGCGCACAGTGGCCAATCTTTGTTCAATATGTGAAAGACTCGTGGTTGAATCCACACAGAGAAAGATTTGTAACGGCATGGACTAATAAGGTTATGCATTTTGGAAACACAACAACTAACAGGTATGAAATCGTAAACTTTTTTTATTATGTTGGTCAACATTTACAGTATTCGATGAAATGTAATTATGATGTGTTGAAAATTGTAGGGTTGAGTCTGCTCATTGGAACTTAAAGAGACTATTACATAATAGCGTTGGAGATCTATGTAGTGTATGGGATGCCATGAACAATATGATCATGTTGCAACACAATGAAATAAAGACATCTTTTGAGACAAGCACACATGTCATTGGACATGTGTTTAAAGTTACCTTGTACAAGAGGCTGATCGGCATGGTTTCAGGGTATGCGTTAAATAAAATTGCTGCAGAGTTTGAGCGAGTTAATTATTGATAGTACTCATTATGGATGTGTGTTGAGAAGTACACATGGTCTGCCTTGTGCATGTGAGCTAGCTAGATTTGGTGTTGGTAGTATATCGCTGGCCACCGTACACATGTTTTGGCGGAGGTTATATTTCGAGGACCAAGGTGTCGATGAGTGCGAAATCCACATAACAGAAGAAATGGATGCAATATTGAAGCGTTTCGAAAGTCTTGATATGTGTGGCAAAGTCACTCTGAAGACTAAACTCAAAGAACTAACATATCCTAATAAAACTTCCACGTGTCCTCCTCCTGAAAAGGTAAAGACAAAAGGGGCTCAAAAGAAATATGTTACCAAACACCAAAGATCAACCAAGCGGTATCCATCTTACTTTGAGTATATGGATGTGTTACATTCTCAGCATGATAGTTGCTCTTCACAACAACGATGTGCATCAACATCTACAACACCTACACCAATAGGGAATATTCCAATGTTGGATCAATTTCTCCCATGCATGAAGAATTACATTTTAAATGTATGTGATGTTAAAGCAGATGGTAACTGCGGTTATCGTGTTATTGTGAGCTTACTTGGTTATGGTGAAGATGCCTGGGCTGTGGTAGGCAATCATTTGCTCAAAGAACTTGCACAATAGTCTGATGAATATATTGTCTTGTTCGGTGGGTTACATAAATTTGAGCAGTTAAAGAGGTCACTCCTAGTGGATGGGTTGTCAAAGGTAAAGGTTTTATGTTTTGTGTTGATATGTATATGATATTTTTGTTTGTTATTTTACTAATCCATTGTAGTTGTTTTTGGTAACAGGTAACAATTGATAAATGAATGATTATTACTGACATGGGTTAAGTGATTACCTCACGGTATAACCTTGCACTTGTTTGTCTTTCTCTCCAACAAAGTATGACGTTTTTCCCTCTTAGAGTCAACCGCCTAGAGATCCTAGTGTACATCGGGTCATTTGTATTGGTCATGTGTCTGAAAATCATTTTGTTCAGGTATTACGAATACAATTTTATTTGTTTAAAAAGATTACAAGACATCTAATTAACAATAACAGTATGGATCATGATTTTGTTTAGGTATTATTCCGAGAGGAATGTCCTATGCCACCAACTACTTTATTATGGTCAAGACATTGTCATTCACAAGCAAAAGAATGGCCCGCTAGTTATATTAGTCGAATGCAGAAGTATACCAGCTTGACGAGATTACCAACTGACTATGTGGATTTGGGGTGTTAAAGTCATGGATTTGACATTGTTTATATACTTTGTATTTGGATTAGAAAGAACCATGAAATGAAATTCTGTCTTTAAATTCTAATGGATGATGTTTAAACAAGTACAATAGTAATCTAGCGGAAAAATGTTTAGACACATGTTTATAATTCAAACATACACTGTACAAGCAATGTCAAAACTCAAATTCCGTATGATTGTCTCAGCGAGGTCCATTCCTGGGATGTCTAGACCACACATAAACAATGCGATCCTCATATACACTTCGTGCTATCCTGATACACTGCTCTGTTATGTTGTATGCTTCAGTGCCAGCGGTAACCATATGAAGATTTATCATTTATTGCAACCTCCCTACAATTGTCCGACACGCGCCCTGAATAGAAAATGCAAAAAACATTTTAAGACAATAATGAAACCAAATATTTAAAATAACAGAAAAAATAATACAAGTTTCAGTTACCACTGCATGTCTAGGCATGTTACCCTCATCAAGTGCAACTACATCTGGATGTGCAACAGTTGGTGGATCTGGTATAGGATGTGGTGGATCTGGTACAGGATTTTGCACGGTGGGAGGACGTCTAGCAGGCTCCCCAATCTGTGGCGGGATCATGAAAGGGTGCGATATTTGGTAAAACCAATTCAAATAACCTGCCTGACACTAACCAGGGAAACTGGCATGGTCTCCAGTGACTGCAAGATATTGGGAAAAGTGAAGCCACGTGTCATCAATGTCTTCAATGGATGGGGAAGGCAAGCTCAGAAGTTTAGGTATACTCTGCACGAAGTACCCTCTCTGGTTGGTATTTAACAATTTATGGGCCGCATCTGATATGACCACTAAAATGCGAAATGACTTCAAAGTCACGGAACACATGGTGATTAGTGTATGGTGTCCAACAAACACTATCTGTCATCAACCTATCTAATCGTCTACGATAGGTTGCGACGGGTAATGCCTTCCCTGGCTTCCAACAAGATGCACATGGTTTCCTCTCGACATAGTTCTCATCTTCAATCATGTTGGTAACTGCAGGGAAATGCTCATATATCCAACACTGTAGTCACAAAAATAGTGAAGATACATAAGCCTTTAAAGTACAACCTAAACATTAATCAACAGATAGAAGTGACTTAAATTGTCAAAAGTACCTGAAGCAGACTAATATACCAGTAACATGTTTACCGTGGTGTTGACACGCGTAGTTTAGGTTGTCATACATGTGTCGGAGTGCAGCTGCTCCCCAACTAAAGCCACCAGTCTGGTTTCCTTATGCCACCTCTCTACAAAAGCTGATATTAAACCCCTATCATCTGTCTCCAACGAATAGGTAATAAGTGGGCTTAATCCCGTACCAGCCACTAAACCCTCAATGTCAGGTGCAGGCCTGCCAAATTTTTGTGTCTTTCTGCCATGAGATGCCAACTTCAGGTTAGGGCGTTCCTGCAACATTTCTTAGTTAGCTAGCTACATATAAGTCCCAAATAATTTTGAAAATGGAATTATATTTAAATATAATCGTACCTCTCCTGTCCAAACTTTTGTTGTGACATGACCAGCATAAAGTGACAACACCGAAGTGTCATGGGGCCCGCCAAGAAATCCCTCAACCTTAGCATCAATGCTTCCCTCCTCAGGTGCAACAATGTCAGCCACATCCACATCCTTAACCACAGCAGCCCCTACCTGTTGTCTTCGAACAAATGTTGTCGGCCTTCATCATTCAGCGACTTCTTCTTCGTTACCACTTGCCTCTCTACCTAAGCCTCTATTGACTACTCTACCCAAAGCCCGACATAATCCTCGTGTTTTAACCATACCCTGACATTTTAAAAAATTGTTAGATAACAACTTCAAATCAATCCAAAGGAATGCAATCAATATCAGTTATTTTCATACAAATGAAATAACCCCAAATCAATGCATACCCATATGTATCACAATCAATATTCAAGTTAACCAACTATGGATTCACAATCCAAATTTAATTGTTTTTGAAAATACACTAAGAAAACTACTCTAGAACCATAGGATGACAATAATAAAAAAAAATAATTGGACAACATGCATCAACTTAATTAGTACCCATCTGGGTAAAATAACATATATCACACTTTCATACACAACAAATTAAACAACTAAAATACCTCTAAACAAAATAAAGTGGTTAACTTGAATACAACTTCAGTTTATTCAAAAATACTGAAATTACAATTTAAGTTCAGCAACAAATTAAATATCATGACCCTAATTAGTTAACAATTCATCAAACAAATAATTGCTAGTGTATGCAACTCAATCATTACACATGCAACTTGATCAAATCATTACACACCAAATTACCCAAATGAAATCAACCCAAACCAACAACAAATACTAATCAATTAAAATTTTCAAAATAATTATATATTTAAAAAAAAACAAAAACTATGTATCATCATACAGATTGGCAATCCATAAGCTTTATACGAATTGGGAATCCGTATGACCTTTACGAATTAGCAATCCATATGAGCCTTACGGATTGCCAATCCGTATGGTCCTTATGGATTGCCAATTCGTAGGATCATACAAATTGTCAATCCATCAAGCTATTACCATTCCTTCTTACAAATTGGCAACCCGTATAACATTGACGGATTACCAATCTGTAATCGTGCACAAAAGGAGACTCATGGAAGAGGAAACGATGCGCCACTTACCCCGTTGCGGAGAACAACCAACACAACTACGACGACGACCACCACAACCAAAGACGCAACACAGACGCAACTCGAAGGAGAACCAAAGCACACGACAGAGCACCAAACCAGATGATGGCAGCGGCACCTTCTTGAACACGCGAAAGTGGAAAGCAAAAGGAATGGTGTATTAGAAATAATAATGTCCATACGTTTAATGATTTTTTAAAAAGGCTATTGTGGAAATTCACTATTAACTGTTGGGTGTATTTTGATGTTAAGCTGGTGTAGGAAGCATAACTAAGAAGGGCACGGGTTAAGGAAATTCCTTCATGCTCCCCATTTTTTGCTTCCTGCACCTCTAAATCTTTTAAAATACATATATTACCCTCCCACAGATTCAAAAGTGTTAAGCAAATATAAGACAATGTATGAGAGTTCCAATGAGGTAAAATGTAACAAACTCAATTTACATACTAGGCACTATAATATGTTTAGTATGAAGGAAAATGAAAGCATTCAAAGTATGTTTGGATGTTTCCAAACCATACTAAATGAGCTCAGATTTGTAAGGCATACCTTATAGCACTAAGAGCTTCAAAGAATCTAGAAAACCTCTCTCTAGAGGAGCTTCTTGGAATCCTAAAGGTGCATGACATAGAACTCCAACAAGATGGAGAAACCAAGAAAGGGAAGTCTTTGATTCCCACTGTCCAAAAACCCAAAAAGGCATCATCATCCAAAGCATTCAAGGTGGATGAGTCTTCTGAATAATATTAAGAAGAAGATGATTTAGATAATGGGTTTTCCTTTATCTCAAAAAGGATATGTGCTATGTGGAAAAAGAAAGTTGTATCTAGATGGAAAAGCCAAAACAAGAAGTTTTACAAAAAAAAATAAAAGAAGAGAAGAACAAGAGTTCAATCATCTGCTATGAGTGCAAGAAGTCTAGACACTTCAAATTTGAGAGCACTAACCTTGAGAAGAACAAAGATAAGAAGAAAAAGTTATTTGACAAGAAAAAGGAAAAGAAAGGTCTGATGTCCATGTAGGAGGACCTTGACGATACATCATCAGGAGAAGATGATGATAATGAAGAAGAACAATCAAACCTATGTCTAATGGTTGATACCACCTTTGAAGTCTCAGAAGCAAAACAAAAGGAGGTAGATTTTAATGACCTAAACTCCTTATAGGAGCCTTATCATGAATTTTTTCTAACTCTTTCATTTTCTGAAAAGCATATAAAAGTTTTAAAGAAAAATTCCAAAGAACATGAAGTTTTAAAGAAAAACTTTAAAGACTTATATGAAAAACACAAGGTCTTACAAAATAGCTTTAAAGATTTGTTTGATAAACGTGAAGCTTTGAGTGTTGTACAAACGTGATCTATGGAATAACGTTGCTCAAGCCTACCATGCTTATGACACTCTGCAAGGAGAACAAAATAAGCTATGGCTAGAAAATGAAACATGCAAAAAGGAAATTAAAAACCTGAATGCAAAGCTTTTGAATTTTGAAGCAGACTCAACTTTAAAAGATCAACCTTGTGATGTTTTGAAACTTCATGACGAAATTGATACTCTAAAGAAGAATTTGTGCAAATTTGTTGAAGGATTTGAAAACTTGTACAAACTTTTAAAGTATAATAGGAATCCTCATGACAAATCTAATCATGGATATAAGGGCAAGAAATATGTTCATGACGAGTCCATAAATGTTTGTTATTTTTGTGGTAAATCTAGATATGTAACATCCAAGTGTAGACACCTTCCTAAAAGAGGAGCATTCAATACCTCTTACTCTAACAAAAAAGGACCCAAGTCCATTTGGGTACCTAAGGATTAAATTGTTCTTGTTGTAGATGTGCTTGACAACAGGAAAAAAAAAATCCAATAATGGTACCTGGAAAGTGGTTTCTCATGACACATCCTTAGTTGTTTCCTAAAAGGTTCCATCTTTGAGAAAATGGTTTTAAATTTTCACTAACACACTAGTCAACCTCCTTCTAGTGTGTTCCATTTATTTCAATTGCATGACATTATCATTATAGTTGCATGGTGACACTCTATTGTGAAATTTTGATGGTGGCACTTGATTTTTAATTACAATGGTTGGGCATCTAATGTTATCTTATATGCGATGTTATTAGAACTGGAGCAATCATCAATTGATCAAAATACTGGATCACTAGATTAGTGGTCGAACCAATGAACTGATGTAACTAATAAACTAATTAAAATATATGTGTATCATACATATATTAATTTTTGCATCTATTAATCAAATGATGGTGGTATCTTAGTGGTAAGTTGCTACATAAATACTTTAAGTATGCAGGTCAATCCTTGATGGGTGCATTTTTTTGGTATTTTCATTAATAAAAAAAGCCAACAAGTGCACCTTGGGTTTTGCATATAACAACAACATCTTGGGTATTGCACTAGCACTGGGCTTCAGTCTTGATCAATAGCAAGTTTTAGTCTTGGGTTGTGCACACCACATTGAGCCACGAAAAGGGTACTCAAAACAACCTTAGGATATGCGCAGATCATAACATTAAAAATCAAAAGTGAGTGTTCAACTAGTTTTCATCCGATCCAATCTGAGTGAATGCACCAATGTTCTTTTGTTTGTGATTGGTTTGATGACATGGCATCAAGCTGCTTACATAACCGATCAAATGGTTCAACTGACCTAACTATGCGCCTAGTTTCTAGTCCAACTGTCGAGGCCGTGTAAGGTTTAATAACATTGCTTATATGAATAGAATGTTTCTATCATTAGATTTTATTTTAAATGTCATGTTTTAAGGATGAAAAGGCTTAGATATTTGCTATCAATTGTGTTTTTAAATTGTATTTTAAGTATATTTGTATTTGGTAACTTTACCCTTGTGTTGTGACACATGTGGTTTATGACTGTGAGATCTCAAATGTTGTGTTTGTGAGAGCAAATGGCTAGGTGAGGTGGATCATTCTTTTGGGAGCATCATGGCAGGTGTACATAGGCATAAAGGTGTGGCCATTTTCTTCTTTTCTTTTGAGTTATTTAATGTATAATGCTTACCAACTCATGTGATTATGGATATTTATCTTTTTAGGAGTTGTATATACTTATAAATAGTTGTGTGTTTAGTGCTCTGATGTTGTATCTTATGATAACATGTTGTAGTGCCCAAAGCACATGGTTTTATTCAGTTGGTTTTAGTATATAGATGCATTACCTTGAAGTTGTGAGTTTTTAGATGATGGTTTTTGAAATGTGAAAATTTCATATGTATTTTCATAAATAAATTAAATTGAAGAGTTTTAAATTAGTTGAAATAAAGTTTTTTTTTGTTATATCAACTTTTTAATTGACATGTAACGACAACTAGTTGTTACATAGATGAAATGAGTTACAACCAAGATGAGATAGAAAATAACTCATTATTCTCTCATGGAGTTGTTAACAACTGAGCAAAAAGATGTATACTAAGAAAATTCTTTACTTTGTTATGTCTGAATCAGGTGGATTTTCCCCCTATGTGATATAATAATACTAGCAAAACGTTTTTATGGAAGACTTTATTTGCAGGCTTGCAATCTAAGGGATTAATCATCCTCAATGTTGCTTCTAGTGACATTGCATCTCTATTGTAGGCTCGAGGATGAATTGTCCACTCAACTTTCTCCATTCCATTAGTTATTAGAGATTACTCTACTTGAAATATTAACCAAGGGAGTGCTAGATCAAAACTTTTACTTAACACCAAACTAATCGTATGGGATGAGCCCAATGAGGCACCAATGATGAATAGGTTTTTCTTGAAGCATTTGATCGAACATTGAAGGATATTATGGTGTCTCAAAACATGGATAACACAATAAAACCATTCAACAGAAATGTGGTTGCTTTTGGCAATGAATTCAAAATAGATTTTGTTATGATTGAGAAGGGATCAAGATAAGATATTGTTGATTACGCCTAAACACTTCGAACATTTGGAATAGTTGCAAGGTCTTGTGCTTACAACACATAAGGTTAGGTGCTACAACTAATAATGCAGATCAAGATGATATAAGAAAGTTCACATATTGATTTCCAAAAATTAGAGACAACAATCACAACGAAGATGAAAGTGTGGGGCGAGTGAAATAGAGATCCCTAAAGACATACTAATTCAAGAATGTACATATTTGTTACTATATTTGGTTGACTTTGTCTATCCTAACTTGTAACAAAACATTAACATGTTCAACTATTTTCAAAAGTGGAAAATTTTAGTGCTAACTCTATTTTGTTCGGCATATTAATGAATTTATCATCTCATTGTTTCCAGAGAATGAAATGGAATATTTAAGTTCTGATTTAGTTTATCAATTTGATGAATACAATGAGGTAGGAGGTGAATGGTTCACCAATGAGCTCCTAAATAAAATCAAATTAAATTCCTAAATGCCTGATCAATGGTTCACTCACGACTAGTTGTATGTTGTAGTATTTAGAGTCACTTCAAGAAAAGGTCTAAAGTATTTGATTTTTGATGAAGAAAAAAGACTATACACATCAATATCTATTGTGATCTATCGAAAAGTATTTCACAATGTTTAGGCATATCTTAACTGGATTCTTTATTTTGATTGATGCTTATTATACTGTGAATGATTGACTTTCAAAAGTTGTCTAGGTTAGTTATGAAACCAGCTACCAATAGGTTTCTTCTTTATGAATTTGAAGAATTTAGTGCCCAACGTGAAAGGATGGACAAAGGATATGTCAACCTTATTGTATTTTGAGTTATAACAATATTTTTTATTATCCATGCACCAAACTTTTATATTTTCTTTGCATGTTTTTTACATGGAATGAATACACATTTAAATATTAAAAAATTTATTTTCGTTAACTCAAATCAAACATAATTTAGCTCATATATTTTGGAATGTTTTAAGTAAATATTATAATTTTAAGGGTTTGGTTTCACACCTATCCTCTCTTTCAAAGTTATTGGTTTTTAAAATTTATAGTAAATTTAAAAATGTAAAAATAACTAATAAATTTAAAAACAAACATGATTATAACATAACAAATATCCGGTGCAGTTATCTCTTACTCCCTCACACACACATCATTTTTTTAACGAGTGTATTAACAACCAACATGATAAATATTTGAAAAAAAAATCATTAAACTCCTTTGTGTTATTAATGATAAGTGTGCTTGATTCAGATTTATTTAAAGATAATAATATTTGTTCTATTTAAATGAATTTGAAAAATAATTATTTTTCCAAAAACAATTTATAGTGAAAAATAATGATAATTATGTTGGTTTTGTAATATTAATGAAGCAATTTAAAATGTTATTCTCTCGTCATGATATTTTTTATGAAGAACATTTTTATAATGTTAATGAAAAAATTATTTTTTATTACTTTGTTAAAAAAATAATGATTTCTTTAATATTTTTTTTACATTATCATTCTTTTTTATATTTCTTTATATTCAATTGTATGTTTATTGTATATTATATCAAAATTAACAGTACATGTTAATTTGATTTTTTATGCTTATGTTGTTGAAATTATAAAAAATACTATAAATTATTATATATATATGTATATATATTTATTTATTTTTATAATAACTTTTTTCATAATACATTTATAATATGATGATAGATGAGAGATGAGAGATATGAATAATTTAATGTTTAGAAGAGAGAGGAAAGATGAGAGAGAAATGTTTATTTTAAAATTGAATCATAAATTATTATAAAATCATTACATTAAACTTAATGAACAAAAGAATTTAATAATTTTTTTTCTAAATATTTATGGTGTTAGTTGCTAATGCACTTATACTTTAAAAAATGGTGCATTCTCCCCACAACACACAAGATCCTCTTGTATGGTATGTTTAATTTATTAACTATAAATATAAATTTATACATTTTTAAATTATTTATTACAATATTATTGAAAAAAACTACAAAAAATATTTAATGGAACATTAGATTTATAAAAGCACATCTACTTTGAAATATTTGTTTCTCTCTTTAAAACTTCACATACACCTAAATAAAGACAATAGGGTTATTCTAGCATTTTCAATAAAACTTACGATTTTTAATAAATTTGTTCTAAGAGAGATTCATCAAATTTTGTAATTCTTAATAGGATTAACTAAATTTTTGTAGCTCCTAATTTTTTTTGAACTTTAATTTTTAATTCTTAAAA
>PYAF01003709.1:1590399-1611397 GCA_007407185.1 Glycine tomentella
CATTATTTTCATTTATTTAATGAGATTTAAGGGAAAAAATGATTTTTTTAATTTTTTTGGACTGAAAACCTTAATGAAAAAATTTGAGAAACCTTGATTAGTCAAATTTTTTTAGGAACTAAAATTTAAATTTTAAAAAATTTAAGGGATAGTCAATTTTTTGTTTAAGTACTAAAAACCAAATTTCAAAAATGTTTAAGGATTATAAATTTATTTAACCCTTCTTAATAAATTTCAATCAACCAAAGAGTATGTTTGATGTATGTTTTTAATCATAAATTTTTACATAATCATATAATTATAAATAATTATATATGATAAATTGATTGAATTTTAAAATAATTATTTTAAAATAATTTAAACTGTAATTTGTAATTAAATGAGTGTATAAAATAAATACATTGATATTAACAAAAACGATTATCCTATAAAAGCAATAACAATATTATCTATTTGTGCTGTGTCCCAGTCAAATCTAATATGGAGAAGGCCCTTGTGTGACGTGGCAATCGTGGATTGGTGCGTAGACATGGACGCTGCGACATTCGGTGTGCGGTCTCGGTCTCGATTTGGCGATTTGTAAACGTTCACCGTTAAGGAACTTTCGTCGGAACTCGGAAGTGGGTTTGCGTCGTCGTGAGGTTTAACGAAACGATGAGGGCACTGTTTCTGTTCTTCATTCTATTCTCTTTCAGCTATGCCTCTGAACAAATCTTCCCCGCTCATATCGGTCTTCACCATTTCCTCCTCTCTTTTCTTCTTAGGGTTTCAATTTTAATTTTTGACATCAAGCGTTATAAATCCGAAATTCAAATTTTTTGTTGTGTTAGGTTTTCAATTTATTTAATTCTACACAGGTAGCATATTTGGTGGCGGCGGTGGTGGCCGCTCTCGCGAACCAAAATACAAGATCGAATTTCATCCCGAAGATTCCCCTTTTCACCCTGTAAGCCTTTTGATGTGTTTACAATAATAATAATAATTTTAGTTATAATGGTTGTATTGTTGTTGTTGTGCCATTTCTTATGTATGTGATCTTTTGCCGGTGGTTTTAGTAGCAATTTAAGTGAGTGTTGAATGTTCTACAAGTTACTTACCCTAAGTCTTGGAAATGAATTGAGATTTTCACTGAGTTTGCACTGTGATGCAAAGATAAGTTTGTGTTTCTTGGACATTCTTTTTTTTTTTTTTTACAACTTATTTTAAAACTGAATGTGTGTACGTGACTGAAATAATATTTACAGTGTATTTTACTAATACTGGTTCTGAATCGAAACTACTATGGCTCTACAAATTTAATGGAGGTGTTATTTTGAAGATTATCAAAGAGATTGGAAATAAGAGTGTCTGGTTCTGTTTGATAGATTAGGAATCTAATATCCTGCTTGTTTTAACGCAAATTCAGCAATACTGCATTGTGTTTGGTTAATTTTTGAGGTTGAGAAAATGAATTTTGTTGTGAGCAAAAGAAGGTGTGGGGGGATTCTAGTATTGTGATTATAGGGTCTTGAGTTCTTCAACTACAATGGCTAACTTTTGTGGTGTGGTTCTCCAAAGGCTATTTTCAGCAAAATTGATTTTGAGAGAAGGGAATAATTTTAGCTTTCAAGGTGAATAGAATTGATTCCGAGTTTTGAATCCACAAAAGTTTTAAAATCATATCTATATTTACAGTTCAAAAGTGCTTCTACTTTACCATCCGAACAATAATTCTTCTAAAGTCTAAACTCACTTTTAAAATATCTTTTACAAATACATTAATTTTCATAACATAAATTATTTCAAAACTGGTTATTTCAATCTCAGTACTTTCAAAATCAATTCTATAACAATCTGGTACAATCAAACCCTAAGACTGACAGCTCCCTCTAATGGTCACACTGGACCTTATAAGTTCCTTTCTTAACCTCTGGACATAACTATATATATAATAGAAGAAATTGGGAAAAATTTAGAAAAACTAAGTATAGAAAAATTCTCAATAAACACACTACAAGAAGATTTAGAGGTAAATAAGCTAAAAAGAAATTCTTATCCTAAACTTAGAAATTATCATTGAAGACCATCACCAGCCGATGTCCAATATGAGGAAAGTGGAGACTTTCGTCAAAACATTGTCTCTGGAACAAAGATAGCAGAATGGAATCTGGATGGGATGAGTGAACAATCCATCTTAGATCTAACTTGCCAAATGTCCATGGCAGCTACTGCCTATAAAACCAAAGGAGTATCATAGAAATTATTCTTTTATTATATATTTTAATTTCTCTAACCTGAGTATTGTATATTGTTTTAGTAGAGCTATGCCAAAGAACCATCATTCCAATACAAAGGTCAATAGAATTGACGGAGAAATTCTCAGATGAAATAAAAGATAAAGTCCAATTAGATTTTTGGGATGTATTAATTATATAGCTAGTTTTATTCCCAATATCAAAATAGTGTGTGCTCCTTTATACAATAGACTTAAAAAACCCCTCTAGTTTGGTCAAAATAAATGACTCAAGCCGTGAGAGAAATAAAAAAGATAGCCAAGAAACTTCCATGTCTAGGAATGCCTTATAATATATATATATATATATATATATATATATATATATATATATATATATATTGCTAGGATGTAGTTATAGTCAATTTTATATATTTTTAACCCATTGCCTTCTCATAAGAACTTTTGATGCTTCATTTACAGGATGATGATCAGGAATCTATAGTCATGCCAGATAAAACCGGAGAGAAATATATATGTTACTTACCTAAAGTGGAAAAGGAAAAAAGTGGAAAGCCTGTTATCCAACACAATATTAGCAGCATGATTGTTGAAACTAAGAAAAGGATTAAGCAGAAGACACCAGATGAACTGCTAGAAGTATTAAAGGGTCCATGCTCTGTGAGGGTTAGTATTTGAGTTATTCCCAATGGTGATATATTCATTATTATTCATGAAGTTTATGGTCTGCATTTTTGTTTTTTCAGTAGTCTTTTTTAAATATATGACATCTATTATTGTATATCATTTCCTTACATTAGCTGTTTGAATGTGCAGCAAGAAGGTTGGTGGTCATATGAATTTTGCTATCAAAAGAAGTTGCGGCAACTACATCTGGAAGATGATAAGGTATCCTCTTGATTGCATTTAGTTTTGACTCTTCATGGTCTTTGTTTAAACTTTTCTTTGCTCCATCCTCATTGTAACTTGGCTTCTGCTTTTTGGGAGTTGGGCTAGTATTCAGTTTGAATAACAATATTATCTTCATATTTCCATGAGTTGTGCATCTAATTGATAGTAACCAGAAATTGAAGACAATTCTGATGTTAGAATTAAATGAAATCTGAGGAAGTGTCCTCTGTTACAGTGGTTGCTGGGAAACATAAGAAGAAACGAGAATGAAAATGGATGGAGCTAGCCTCTAGGCTCACTTACAAAATGAAAATGGCAGAACAAAATAAAAGATAACATCCCTTACTTAGATTGGACCCTCTCATCCCTTCCAGGATTCATGCACCCCCCTCCTCCATTCTCCTTTTGCTGTCTGTCCATTCTGTTATACCAATAGCCTTGGTTTCTTAAGCCTATTTAATCCCTTCACTACTACCATTGCCCCTCTATTTCCTCTCCTCCCACATTCACAATGGGGCCTATCACAAATTTTCTGAGCAGACTAGATTCAATCTTGTTACCATTACTGGGATTTTGATGCTATCATTTTACTAACTAATGGGAGACAATTGTATTATGAGTTTATGACTTATGAGAGAGACATACAGTGCACTTGTCTGAAATTGGTGGACCCCAACATAATCAAGGTTGGTCACTCCATAATAAAATTTGTGTCTTTCATCATAATGAGGCACTTATTACTGAGTAAAAGGAGAGGATCCAAATTCCTTGACATCATCCTTGTCGTCATTATTGATAGCAGAAGTCAGTCATTCATATAAATTCTACATTCAAAACACTAATTTTTTTGGTTTTTTAATTATATTGAACTGCATTTTAGCAGTTTCATTTGTACAATCATGGAATTGTTTTATTATCAACATCAACATCAACAGCACCTTTAACCCAAATGAATTGTTTTATTATATAATTAGAAAATTGTAAAATCATATATTCATGTATGATAATCAGTGTATATTTTTCTGTCACAGGTTGTCCAGGAGTTTGTCTTGGGAGAGTATGATCCGGAGGCTACAGCTGCATTTAATGAAAATCTGTCTGACATTTCTACTTTGAAAGATCCCCGGTCAAAAGATGCATCTCAAAGGTACCTTCTATGAGTGAATGTTACACAAGTGTGAGGATGGGGTTAACATGGAGAAAAGGTTCGCATTATGTTTACTGTTATAAAAACAAGTACTTAATCATATTATGTTTGTTCAGGTATCATGCTCATCAATATACTAACGGCACCATATGTGATCTTACAAATAAGCCACGAGAGACCGAGGTATGAAAAATTGCAGAAATCTGGGTCTTTTTCTCCCTTCCCTCATCATATTGATTTCATATTTTTAATATAGGTGAGGTTTGTATGCTCCGAACCGAGACCAATGATTAGTTCAATCACAGAGATTTCCACTTGCAAGTATGCACTTACAGTGCAATGTCCATCACTATGCAAGCACCCGTAAGTCCTCTCTCCCTTTCCATCTTTCTTCGAAGTTTTTGTCTCACCAGTCACAACTTATAATGAAGTTTTATGCTATCAATGTTTCTGCAGATTGTTTCAAGACGAGAGACCAGTATGGCACATCATCGACTGTAATGTGCTTCCAACGGATCACGTGGATGCCAAAGTAAGACAAGATCACGTGGATGCCAAAGTAAGACAAGAAAACGAAAACACGGAGATTGTTATGGTCACAGACTTAGAAAATAGCGACTTAGAGTCAGAACTCTGATGTAAATATACATAATGATAAAGGGAAAAAAGCAATAGTGAAAGTTGCCAGCATGTAATTTCTACAGTGAAAGAAAACATGTATTTTCTACTAATCCTCTATCCAGACAGTGGTTAACAAGTGTTTTTTAACTTTAGAAATATCAGTTTATATAGTTCATCTTGAAGAAGTCCTTGGAGCTCACGTGAGGATTTTATTTTCTTCATTTACATATGATTTTTATTGATTTGGAAAACAAAATGATCGAGTGTTAAGAGACGTATTGTGGAAGATTTTGGGAAAGAAATGTGATTGTGATAATATGTACGAGGATTTCACATACAAGAATCAAGTGGGATGACTAAAATGAAGACATCAAGTGTTATTTTTTATTGTAATATATACACCAAACTCAATATGGAAAATTTATTATAGTGCTATATACATCACTATGCTTTCTGATCGTGAATGTTGGATTTCTAGACTAATTACCTGTTAAACAAATTATAGACTAAAATATTTGTTACTCAAGACATGAGACAATTGAAAATAGGCAGGTTGAGATTTATAAGAGTGAAGTATGATTTGTTTTTATGATATAAGTATATTTTTAAGGTTTAATCTACCAGTTATTCTAACTTATTTTAAACTCTATTTTACAATAAGGCTATTAAATAGGCGTCCTTGTATCATTCAATAAGTTTACTAGCATGACTTTACATGGAGGTCAGCATACATAAACTATTTTCACCTCTATATATAATACAGTTTTCAAAAATAAATTATTCTAATTTTTATAAGACTCTTTGCAAATTGGCTTTTGTATTTTCTTTTATCAAAATATCCTTAATCAATTTGTAATAAATGTTATAAATTAATAAGATAAATTCATCCCCTCTCTCTTATTAGGATTGGAGAAGAAGACTAACAATAACACATTAATTTATTTGGTAGATAACAAACAAGTGAAAAGAGTGAGATGACGAGTCCAAATAATTTTAATGGTGATTTTGAAAAAATAATAAAATTTATTAACAAATTTAAAAGTTATTTATTTTAAACCAAATACCTTTCATTCCACTTTGTTTTTCATTTATTTTCGTTCAACTTTACTATTTTCATCAACCTTATATTTTTTTCGTACCAAATGAACTTTAAGCATAGTTAATTTTAAATTGAAGCTTTACAATCAGACTTTAGAAGCGAAATGGATTTTTCACTTAGATAGAAGTAAGACAAAGTGGAGTGTTCATGGCCGGGTCCAACCCATTCGCATGTCCCAACTCAAAATGACTTTTGACGGGTTCGAGTTTAATGAATTAGACCTAGGGCATTTTTAGGACAAGAGTTATATTTTCATTGTTCCAACCCAGTCCAATGTTTTATAACATGTTTTAAGTATTTTGTCATTTTTATAGATGATTTTTCACATTTTAGTGGGTTAGGTTAATGAAAAATAGGTCTGAATTGTTTTCCATCTTTGAAAAATTTTATAAGGAAATAAAAATTCAGTTTGGTATACCTATATGTTGTTTTCGTAGTGATAATGCCAAAGAATTCCTCTCTAATCAATTTCAACAATTTATGACATCCTTCATCAAACATCTTGTGCCACACACACTCCTCAACAAAATGGGGTTGTTAAGTGCAAGAATAAACACCTTGTTGAAACAACCCAGACTCTTCTGCATGATAATGTTCCCTTGCATTTTTGGGGTGATGTTCTCATAGCTTGTTGCCTCGTTAATCACATGCCATCTTTTGTCCTAAACGATCAAATCCCCCACTTTGGCCTATATCCCAAGTCACTTCTTCACATACTTCCTTCTCGAGTTTTTGGCTCTACTTGCTTTGTTTCATAATTTGAGCCCTGGAGTTGACAAACTATCATCATAGTCTCTCAAATGTATTTTTTTGGGCTACCATTGTGTGCATAAATGATATAATTGTTTTTCTCCCACTCTTTAACTATATTTCATTTCTGCTTATGTCTCATTCTTTAAGTTCGTTCCTTATTGAGTTTACTCACTTTGATGCCGATATGTGGTGCTCTGTCACCCCTTGTACTCCTAATAACATTGCTATTCTCCCTCTTCCTATTAATTGTCAAAATGAATCTGTTGTACGTAACGTCATTCATTACAATAACTACTCATAATAAAACATACTAAAAATAATATAAATTCTCAATTCACAATAATATGAAAATATTTCATGTATAATAAATAAAGTTAAATAAATGAATTTTTACTTAAATAAAAACTTTATCCTCAAATATAAGCTTCTAAAAATAACTGACACAAAATATAACATAATCAGCTACATATGACATTTATTCTAAGTACTAACAAATCTAAAAGAAAGTATGTAAAGGTATATAAGTTTTCAAGCTTACTCAGTTTCAGCACTTTCTTTCTCATGCTTTCAAAATAATATTTTTAATGAGATGATAATTCTAATGAATAAAACAATCTTAAAAAGTTTGTAAATAATATTATTATTAGTCGATGTTGTAATTCAAAAAAATCCCCCAATTGTACCCATAGAAAAATTAAGATATTAAAACAGCCACAATTCAATACATATTTCAACAAATAACATTAATATCTCAAAGCAATCTATGTTTCAATAAATATTTAAAATACAATGTATCTCATTATTCCTCCTCGAAAGGTAACGACCAACTCTCTCAATTAATAATAAAATGTCATTCCAAATATCCTACGTTTAATTCTCAAACTCTAATATAATAAACAGTAAAAATGCACGATCTCGTAAGTGAATTGGCCTTGAGTTTGTACATAACTTCCTTCCATGATGTCAAATAGCAGAATGCTTCCTCTACGCCAAATGAATGATTAACCACCGCTGGATAAATCTACCTCTTGCCATTACTAAATACTAATAGTCACGTGAATAAACTAAACCGTGAAATGCTTGCCAATTCAATATCCGATCAACACATTCAACATCTCGTGTTCAAAAGTACTAAAATGCAGTTGTGAAAATTTCATAAACTTCTCCCCGGAAACTAAGAAAAAGCCCGGTATATATATATGGATATGCTTGGGTAAGCTTCTCTAGAAGCACTTTTAAAAGAAGAAAATATGAAGAAAAAAAATGAGACGAACTTTTTCATAAGTAAAAATAAGTTCTCCATTAGTTAATTTTTAGAAGCTCACCAATATAGTTTATCTAAAAGATAAGATGACATCTACAAATTAGTTAATGGAAGACTCATTTTAACTTATTGAGAAACTCATTTCATTTTTTTCTTCTTATTTTTTTCTTTTAGAAGTGCTTCTAGAGAAGCTAACATCTAAACAGACCCTATAGTATTAGATGAAAAATAAAACAATTTCAATTATTTCAAAGATTATATTGTAAGAATTAATGTCTCATGTGAGAGACATGTGACTTATATAAGGACCAAAAAATAGATAATTGATAATTAAGGACTAAATTGTATTGAATTAAATTTTGGAGAAATTTTTAAAAATAATTACTATTTGATGGGAGTAATGGTTTAAAAAAGGGTTAATCACATTAACATGAAACAAGGTTCTCTTCCTGATAGAAAAAGTGTCATCTTAAAATTCAGCCATTACAAACTTAAAGAGATAAAAAAGAAACGTCAAGGGAGCAAAATCTTGTTTCTATCATTTTTCAAGGAATTAAAGTGCACCAGTTTCACTATAGAGAAAGGTACACATTGTTTATCTATTATTTGTGAGAATCATATATTTCAAGATCCTACTAATTCTCATAATTTTTAATATCAGGAATCCTTAAGTATTTACATGTGGTATCAGAGCATGTGTTATGAAATTTATGATTTTCCAAGTGATTTATTTTATCCCAATTATACATGAACCCTAATTGTGAAATTTAGGGATTTTATTATTTTCCACTGCAAGTATAGATTATTTATTGTATTGCATGTATATGACTAAATAATTGATTTGAATGATCTAAGTTTTATAAAATTGGAATTACAATTAGGCATGGCAGTGGGACCCATGAGTACCCGCCCTAATCTGTCTCAATTTTAATAGGGAAAACTCGAGTTTATCGGGTTCGAGTTTTCCCCGATAACCAAAAGCGGGGGCGGGGACGGGTATGAGATTATTGATACCTGCACTCGGCCCGCCCCGTAATAAATAATATTAAAAAAATAAAAAAGTAAAAAAGATATATTGTTTTGTAATTTTTTAATTGAATTGATTGATTTTGTTTTGTAATTTTTAAATTATGATCTCATGTTTTGAATATGCGTTTGTTATTGTTTTTTTGTTACGAGGTTAGCCTTTTCGTCCAATTTTTTTAATAAAAAAGATAAATTATTTTTTAATTTTTTTTATTTTAATCAAATAGTGGGTGTGGGACGGGGAGGGAAAAATCCGACCTCCAACGGGGGCGGAGATGTGTATGGGTTTTAAAATCTGATGGGGATTGGGGTCGGGAATAAGTTTTAAAGTCAGGGGCGGGGATGGGGAATGCAATACCCGCCCCTGTCCCGCCCTGTTGCCATGCCTAATTATAATCAGGATTTTACAAAATTTTAAGGGCGCGTGTGTTAATTATAGTGTTCTGTGAACATCTAACTTGGCCTTGGACAAAGTTATCTGAATGGTGCAGATTCAAAATTAGAATCGACATAAGGTGATTGGTTTGGTACTTTGGTTGCCTTGTTAATGTGCTTGGTACGCACCTTTTTCATTAGGGTAACTTAAAGGTTAGATTGTGCAGAATCAAAATTAGAATCAACATAAGGTGATTGGTTTGGTACTTTGGTTGCCTTGTTAATGTGCTTGGCACGCACCTTTTTCATTAGGGTCAGTTAAAGGTTAGATATGCATGGTTTAGACATTGAAAACATGGAACACAATAAAATTAATTGTGAGAATTATTTATGTAGTGAAGTGGATGTCATAAAATGTTGGGACAAATATTTATGTTTCAATTTTGTATGAGACCTATACGTGAACGTTAACGTGAGTGTAATTATTTTTTTGGGTTATAATATGAATGAATGATGTGACCTGGAATTAAATTAAGGTGAATGCTATGAATTGTTGGTAGCAATAAGTATGTGCAGGCCTTATATTTATTTGGAATTAAGTTTATGATGAATTTGTTAGTTACTAAAGTGATCAAATCTATAAGGTTATTTAATTCCAAATTAATGATTATTTCAATTACTTATAGAATAATAGATGCTAAATTATATTATTATTGATTTATGGGTACATTGAAATTCATTGTTATAAGACATTTATGGATTTCCAAAGGTTGATTAGTTGTTCTTATAATCAATGTATATAATTGTAGGTAATTTTTGTGTATCATTAGTTTATTTATATACTCAAAGGAAATAGGTACTACTAATTGGTGGTGCATATTTAATTGCTGAATAATGTTAACAATTTTATTAGCATCATCATGTTTGTATGTTGTGTGTTGGTGAATCACCCAAAGGAGACCATCAATATACATTGATTGTTATTTGAATGAATTATATGTATGACATGTGTTTTATGTCTCAAGAAAACGCTTATGTGAATTTTATTATGTAGTATCTGTTCCCAATTCACTAAATTCTCATGTATCATCTGTGTCAATTTTTAATGGCTTAACTTCTCTGACTGGAATGAGCAAGTCCAATTTTATCTCGGTGCTTTGGATCTTGATCTTGCTATATTGGAAGAGAAGCTCGCTACTATTACTGATGCTAGAAGCAATGAAGAGAAAGCCCATTATAAAGCTTGGAAAAGATCTAACAGACTTAGCCTAATGTTCATGAGAATGACCGTTGCAAACAGTATTAAGACAACTCTCCATAAGATTGATAGTGCTAAAGAATTTATGGGGTTAGTTGAAGAGCACTCTCAAATAGCTGATAAGTATCTTGCTGGGACATTAATGAGTAAACTGACCACCATGAAGTTTGATAGTTCACGTACTATGCATGAGCATGTCATTGAGATGACAAACATCGCAGCAAGACTTAAGACCTTGGGAATGGTTGTGAATGAGAATTTCCTTGTTTAGTTTATTTTGAACTCATTACCTTCTGAGTATGGCCCGTTTCAAATGAGCTATAATACCACGAAAGATAAATGGAATGTGCACAATATGTTAGTTCAGGAAGAAATGCGGCTTAAGAATCAAGGAAACCACTCAATCCATTATGTAAGTCACCAAAGGAATCAAGGAGCTGGAAAAAATTTGTGAAGAAGCATGATAAAAGCAAAGGGCCATTAAAGATCAATGACGACTCTTTAGAAGAAGGCATCAAAGAGCAATAATTGCCATTTCTGTGGGAAATCTGGACACTTCCAGAAGGATTGCTCAAAGCGTAAGTCTTGATTCGAAAAGAAAGGTGAGTTTAATGATCATGTATGTTTCGAATCAAATTTAACTGAAGTTCCCCATAATACATGTTGATTGATTCTGGACGTACGACTCATGTGTCTAATACTATGCATGGATTCCATACAATCCAAACCATAACCCAAATGAGAAGTTCATCTTCGTGGGGAATAGAGTGAAAGCTCCAGTGGAAGCAGTCGAGACTTATCGTTTAAAACTTGACACTGGACATCATTTAAATTTACTAAAAACTCTTTATGCACCTAGTTTATCTAGGAATTTAGTTTCATTATCTAAACTTGATGTTACTGGATACTCTTTTAATTTTGGTAATGGATGTTTCAATTTATTTAAGGATAACCATCTCATTATTACTAGTGTTCTTCGTGATGGTTTATATAAATTGAAATTAGATGGTTTGTATGCTAAAACCATTTTAACTTTGCATCATAATGTTGGCACTAAACGTATTTTAGTGAATGAATGATCTGCTTTCTTGTGGCATAAACATTTAGGTCACATTTCTAGAAAAAGATGGAAAGGTTAATAAAGAATGAAACTCTTCCTAATGTAGATTTTACAGAACTAAATATTTGTGTGGATTGTATTAAGGGAAAACAAACAAAACATACAAAGAAAGGAACTGCAACAAGCACTCAGCTTCTTGAAATTATGCATACTAATACTTATGGACCTTTTGATGTTAATTATTTCGGAAAGGAAAGATATTTTATTAACTTTATTAGCTTTATTGATGACTATTCACGTTATGGTTATGTCTACTTACTACATGGGAAATCTCAGGCAGTGGATGTCTTAGAAATTTACCTGAATAAAGTAGAAAAACAATTAGACAGAAAGCTGAGAGTTGTTAGGTCTAATAGAGGTGGTGAGTATTACAAAAAGATACGATGAAACTGGACAACACCCAGGTCCATTTGCTAAACTCCTTCAGAAATGTGGTATTTGTGCTCAATACACAATGTCTGGTACACCACAAAAAAATGGTGTATCAGAAAGGCGTAATAGAACTTTAATGAATATGGTTAGGAGTATGTTAAGAAATTCAACTTTACTCGTATCTTTGTGGATGTATGCCTTGAAAACTGCCATGTATTTATTGTATAGGATTCCTAGTAAGACAGTTCTAAAGGCACCTTTTGAACTGTGGACAAATAGGGCAATAGTATAAGACACCTGCATGTCTAGGGTTGCCAGGCAGAAATAAGGATTTATAATCAACAAGGAAGAAAATTGTGTTGGATATGGGGGGAGCATCATGAAGAGTGAAAAGACTTTGATTCAGAAATGTGTTTTGAGCTTTCAACATGCTTGAAGTGCCTTGAAGTTTTGTAAATGAATCAAGAGTAAGAGAAAGGCAATCTGTTGATCCTTGCATTGCATTCATTCATCCATTAACAAGCTTAAATGATTTTCATTAAAACATCAAAGCTTTTATCTTTTTGGTTTAGGATTTAATCTGATTAAAACGTTTTTGGAAAAATGATTTTTTACTGTTTTAATCGATTACTTAATGGTATAATCGATTATTTTATTCTTCGTTCAATCTGGAAAAACCTTCATGAATAACTTAATCGATTATCTATCAGATTAATCGATTATTTGGCCTTTGATTGAAACTGAACTGCTTTGTTAAATGTTTTAATCGATTACTTACTTAGTGTAATCGATTACATAGTTGAAAATATATTTTGAGCCTTGCTATGATAATCGATTACCATTATCTGTAATCGATTACATAGGCTATTTGGTAAAAGCCTATTTTCTGACTTAATTGATTACCAAAACTCGTAATCTACTACACAGTTTCATTTTGTGAAACTGAGCCTTCTGCCTTAATCAATTACATCTCGGTTTAATCGATTATTTTGCTCGTTACTGGAACTCAGAAACCTTCTTGAACATTTTAATCTATTAAGTAATAATTTAATCGATTACATAAGCTTTTTAATCGATTATTTGGCGCATTTAATCGATTACAGTTAGTTACAAAATTTGTTATAAATAAGTTTGAAGGCTTGGCTTGTTTTCTAACTTAACCAGTTCGTATTTCTGAGTATACACAAGCCTTCTAAGTCTTTCAAAGTGATTTTCTGAGTTCTATTACTTCTTGCTTCATTCAAAACATTCATGGGTCTTTGAATGATTCTTGAGCAAGAAACTTTTCAAGGTTAAGGAAAAACATGTTCTGATTTTGTTTGCTATTCAACCTGACTTGGTAACTCATGTGCATTACATTCATTGGATCATCAGGTTGTCTCTCTCCTTAATCTTTGGTTGTAAATTCGTTTTAAATTTCTGTTGTAATTGGCTATTGTAAGTGGGTTCTTCTTACTTGGGTCTAGAGAAGGGTTCTCTAGCTAAAGAACAGAGTAGTGTTCTCTTGTTCTTGCTCTTCAGAAGTCTAATAGGGTTTTAGATTTCTATTCTTTATCTAGTGTTGATAAAGGGAGGTTTTGTAAAAGCTTGTAAGAACAAAAATTTATAATGGTGGAACTCTAATTCAGTGTGAATTAGAAGAAACTGGATGTAGCTTCTGTTGTAAAGTGAACCAGTATAAATTGTTTATGTTTTTGTTTTTCTATCTCTATTACTCATCTTGTTCATTGATTCTTTGATTCATATCCATTGTCCAACAAGTTTTGTTTTGAGCTATTGATTTCTTGGGGCTGAGTTATTTGATTGAGTAAAAAGATTTATTGGTTTTGAAAGTGATAAAGATCCTAAACTCTAATTTGAATTAATTTTAAAATACCATGGTTTTAACCAATTCACCCCCCTCATGGTTATTGTGAGTATTCCTATTATTTTCAAATTGGACGCAAGAACAATCAGTGGATATTTCATTGGTTATCCAAAAAGGTCAAAGGGTATATGTTTTATTGTCTTAATCATAATATAGAATTGTCGAAATTGGAAATGCAAGGTTCATTGAAAATGGTGAAATCGATGGGAGTACAGTTCCACGAGATGTGGAAATTAAAGAAGTTAGAGTGTAAGTACCTTTAACTTGTGCCTCTAGCAGTAAGTAATTGTTCCGTTAGTTGTTGTTCCAAACAACAATGAAGAAAAACAACACAATAATGAGTCCATGATACATAATGAACCTATTGTGGAAGAACCACAAGAAGTAACATTAATGAGGTCTCAAAAAGAAAGGAGGCCAACTATGTTGAATGACTATGTGCTATAACTACATGAAACATAAACAAACTTAAGCATTAATGATAATGATCCAGTTCCGTTTTCATAAGCTGTAAGCTTTGATAGTTCTAAGAAATTGGTAAATACCATGAAATAAGAGCTAAATTCAGTGGAATATAATGGAGTTTGGAACCTTGTAGAATTGCCAAAGGGTTGTAAGAGAGTTGGTTGTAAGTGGGTCTTTAAGACTAAACGTGACTTTCATGGAAACCTAGAAGGTTACAAGGCTAGACTTGTTGCTAAGGGATTTACTTAAAAAGATGACATTGATTATAAAGAGACGTTTTCACCACTCTCACGAAAGGATTCTTTCAGGATTATCATGGTATTAGTAGCCCATTGTGACTTGGAGATACATTAGATGGATGTGAAAATTACCTTTCTTAATGGAGATTTAGAGGAACATGTTTATATGGACCAACCAATGGGTTCTCAATTGAATAAAAGGAACACATGATGTGCAATTAAAGAAATCAATATACGGTCTTAAGCAAGCTTCCCTCCAATGGTATTTGAAGTTTAATGATACCATTGTTTCATTTGGATTTAAGGAAAAAATTGTTGATCGGTGTATATATCTAAAGGTCAGTGGGAGTAAGGTTATTTTTCTAATTTTGTATGTTGATGATATCTTGCTTGCAACTAATGATCTTGGTCTTTTTCATGAGACTAAGAATTTTTTCTCTAGCAACTTTGAAATGAAAGATATGGGTAAGGCAAGCTATGTGATAGGGATAGAAATATTCCAGAATAGATCACAAGAATTGTTAGGCTTGTCTTAGAGAGCATATATCAATAAAGTACTAGAGAGATTTAGGATGGAAAAGTGCTTAGCATCACCCGTTCCAATTCAGAAAGGAGACAAATTTAGTCTCACACAATGTCCTAAAAATGATTTGGAACAAAAACAAATGGAAGCAATTATGCATGCATTAGTTGTTGGAAGTATTATGTATGCTTAGATTTGTACTCGACCAGACATAAGCTTTGTAGCTAGAATGTTAGGAAGATATGAAAGTAACCTAGGAATGGAACATTGGAAAGTTGCAAATAAGGTTTTAAAATACTTACAGGGAACAAAAGATCACATGCTTACATATAGGAGGTCTGATCACCTTAAGGTGATTGGGTATTCAAACTCAGACTTTGTTGGATACGTGGATACTAGAAAATCCACTCTTGGCTATGTATTTATTTTAGTCGGGAGAGCAGTTTCATGGAAAAGTGCAAAGCAATCAGTTGCTGTTGCATCTACCATGGAAGTTGAATTTGTAGCATGTTTTGAGGCTACAATTTAGGCTAATTAATTGCAGAACTTTATTTCAGTGCTTGAAATTGTCGACAGTATTGCTAGGCTACTGAAAATTTATTGTGATAACTCAAAAGCAGTATTTTTCTCTAAGAACGATAAGTACTTTAAAGGTGCTAAGCATATGAAATTGAAGTACTTTGCCATGAATGAAAAAGTTCAGAAACAAAGAGTGTCAATAGAATAGATTAGCGCAAACCTTATGATAGCTGACCCTTTTACAAAGGGATTGCTGCCCAAGACATTTATAGAACATGTTGAAAATATGGGCATTATTGTTACTGATGATCATTAAGTGTAATTTACCTTATGCATTTTACTAACACTCTGAGCTCATTTATGATATGTTTATGATTACCTATTCTCTATGTTTGCATGCATATTTGTATCAGAGTAATGTTAACAGGTTTTGTCTTGAATAAAGACATAATGTTGGACCGATTATGTACTTAAAACTAATGGTCATATTAAGGAGAAGACTAATTTGTAGTACATGGAAGGGACTATGTTGATTAAGTGATGTACAACCACCATGACTCAAATTCATTCCTATTCTTAATCATGAAATTATGATGTACCCAATGTATAGAACAATTTAGTCATTTTAATGCGCATAATATTAGTTTAATCTATTTATTTATTTAGTCCATAATGTTTCGTAATGTCACATGAGCCAAAGGGGAGAATGTAAGAATTAATGTCTCATGTGAGGCATGTGACATATGTAGGGACCAATAAATAAATAATTAATAATTATAGACTAAATTGTAATTGGGTTAAATTTGAGAAGTTTCTAGAAATAACTACTATTTGATAGGAGTAGTGGTTTAAAAAGGGGTTAATCCCATTAACGTGAAACAAGGTTCCCTTCCTGACATAAAAATATTCTCTCAAAACCCCTAGCCATCACGAATGTAGAGAGATAGAAAGAAAAATCAAGGGAGCAAAATCTTGTTTTTCTCCTCTTTCAAGGAATCAAAAGCATAAGAGAAAAGTCTCACTGTGGAGAAAAGTACACATTGTTTATTTATTGTTTGTGATAATCATATATTTCAAGATCATACTGGTTTCTTATAATTTTTAATCTTGGGAACCCTTAAGTATTTAAATATGTCGGTCGTGTGAACGATCAAATATAAAAAATAATATCTTTTATAAATGTATCATGGAGGGTTTAGAAAAGTTGTTTTACTCATCTCTTGAAGTAAGTAGTTCGTGTTCTTTGTTACCTTTATTCTTCTCTAGCAATTGCATCAACATAATATTCCCTCTTTCTTCTTTTTTCTCAATCCTTGAGCAACCCACTGGTAGTATGAGAAACCATTTATATGTGTGATTATAGGAAAAATAATTGTCTATCCTTGTATAAGCATGTTGTATGTAATTTTAAATTTGTTTAACCAATCTTTCTTTATCCTTTGCTACTCTATTATTTAGATTTATCTAGTTATTAATAATATCTAATATTTTCTTTTCTTTCAAGATATATTAAGATAAAACATGATAAGATTTAAATCTCTCTCAAAGATCACAAATTCAAATATAAAAAATATTTGATCCAAACTAGATATACAATATTGTATTATCACTATAATAATCATCTTTACAATAACCTTAATATTTTAATCATTTTAATTCAAATAAACTCTTAGACTAATAATTTTTTTACTAAAACTAATAACAATAATTATATTAAATTTTAAGATGTTACATTGTCTATCAGAATGTTCCACCTAGAAAGCCATAGACTGCATAACCTTCTCAAGTCTATCATCAAAGGCAACATTTTAAGTTTGGACGATCCATCCTTGTCCATAATTTTGGTGATTACAAAGATATAAATTATTAATGGAACAATGAGTTATTCTTAAGTGAACAAGACTGACTACATATGAGGACACATGGTAATTATTTCATATACTACAACTCTTATTAGTGCACATTCATTCATAAATGGAACTTGGTTTATTAAATAGTAATATCTAGCGTCCAATGCGCTGTTACAAACTAGCATTCACTCTTAGTGAAAACTCATGTTTATACATTATAATCATTTTACTCACGCCTAATGGACTTATTCGCTTGTACAAATTGTTTTATATTAACTATAAGCAACGTACAACGTTGTACTAAATTCATGTTAACTACAAAGGGAAGTGCATGAACTCAACTTTCGCAAATTCATTTTTGCCTCTTATTTTAAATTGCTGACATTTGAATTTCAAGTATATAATGACAAAATAGAAGGAAATAAAAGAATTCACAAAAAATATTCCTCAAAGTTCATTTTTGCTAAAGAGGAAGGACCACATGTCGTTGTCTATACTTTATTCCTTCTCTCTCCACATGAATGAGACATGTTGCACTGCCTTTAGCTGTGAGACAACGGTCATATCAAGGCAAGCACAAATCTCGTAACAGATTTCTTCTCAAAAGTCTATAAATGACAACTCAATCTTTGCTATTAAAAACAACGAAATATGAAGAGAAAAATGAGAAAAAGAATTTAAAGTGAGAATCTACCAAGTCATTGGATAATACATAATTGTGCTTAATCAGTTTATCCTTTCCCTAACAAAGTTATTTATTGTAATCAAGCTTAAATGTTTATCCACTTTATTAAGTGATTCGAATCTATGTATTCATTCAAACATATTTGTTTGTGAAAGATGGAAGTGGCTTAGTTTTAAACAATACTTGGGTGTCTTAGATTTAGGAGGAGTCTAAGGGTGTGTCAGATGTGGCCTAGAGAATTTCATTGTAGCCATGAGTGGTATGACATAATATTTGTTTGTGATCAGTTTTTGATTAGTGGAACCCTTCACAGATTTATGAAAGAGAACTAGACGTAACTCTATTTGAGTTAACCATTATAAACATTAATTGTTTCTACTTGTCTCTTAAGCTATTTGACTAGTATTCTCTTAAGCTTATTTTGACACACTTAGTTACACAAGTGTTATCTTGAAAATCTTTGTGAAAACTCTATTTATCTAGCATTAGACAATAGCTTGTTGTTTGCATTAAAACTATTTTTCACCCACCGAACGACATTCACAATATTTTGGTTTTGCCTATCTTGTGAAAAACATCTTTTTGCGAAAAAGTTGCATATTTATCTAATACACTATTCAACCTCTATTCTAGTGTAATATCTGTTATTTCACAACAACCAACATATGTTCCTCTGCCAACCCTTATGACGACTCATGATGACATAATATAGGCCATGCTAGATTCTTCCTCGATGCCATCTCCTATACCGGATTCAGACCTATCTTCTGACCTTAATTGGCCCATTGCTATGAGAAAAGGTATTCGTTTTACCTGAAACCCATCTCCTCACTATGTTAACCTTAGCTGTCGTAGGCTTTCTCTATTACATTATACTTGTCTATCTTCTTTGTCTTTTGTGTCTATCTCCAATTCTCCAGGTGACGCCTTATCTCACCTAGAGTGGAGGCAAGAAATTATTAATGAGATGTGTGCACTTCAAAGTAGTGGCACTTGGGAACTGGTCTCTCTTCTACTTGGGAAATCCTGTGTTGGGTGTCAGTGGTTGTATACTCTTAAAGTTGGCCCTGATAGAACCATTGATCGTTTCAAGGCACGTTTAGTGGCAAAAGGTTTTACTCGAGTGTATGGACAAGACTACACATATACTTTCTCTCCAATAGCCAAAATGGCTTTTGTTCGTCTTCTTTTGTCTATGGTTGCCATCCACTATTCACCTGTCTTCCAGCTTGACATAAAGAATGTTTTCCTACATGGTGATCTTGAGGAAGAGGTTTATATGGAGCAATCACCAGGTTTTTTTGCTCACGAGGAATCATGGAACATGGTTTGTTAGCTTCACAAGTCTTTATACGAACTTAAACAACAGTCTCGATCCTGGTTTAGCCATTTTTGTACTGTGGTGTAGCAATTTGGTATGATTCACAGTGAAGTCGATCACTCTTCCTTCTACTGCCACTCACCTTAGAGATGCATTTACCTCATTGTCTATGTAGATGACATTCTAATAACAGGTAATGATCAACATAGCATTACATACATGAAGTAGTACCTTTGTGATCAATTCTAGTCTAACAACCTTGGTAAGCTTCGATATTTTCTTGATACCGAAGTTGCTCAATTCAAGGATGATGTGGTGATATCTCAGAGGAAATATGCCCTTGACATCCTGGAATAAACAAGCTTGTTGAATGCCAAGCCAATAGACACTCTTATGGATTCTAGTGTCAATTTGTCACCAAATTAGGGGGGACCATGCTCATGCCCTGGAAGATATAGAAGATTGGTTGGGAAACTGAACTACCTCACATTCACTCGTCCTGATATTACCTTTGCAGCAAGCGTGGTTAGTTAGTTCTTGAACTCTCCCTGCCATGATCATTGTAATGCATTCATTCAAATCCTGAAATACATTAAGAGTGCTCTTAGAAAATGTATCATTATGAAGATAAGGGACATTCTCAAATTATTGTCTATTCAGATGTAGATTGGGTGGGGTCACCCAGTGATAAATGATCCACATAAGGATATTGTGTATTGATTGAAGGAAACTTGATATCTTGGGAAAGTAAGAAGCAAAGTGTTGTAGCCAAATCAAGTGCTAAAGTAGAATACAAGTCCATGGCTTTGGTAAATTGTGAGAGAGCTCAAGTTTGAAGAGGACATATTGCCATTTTATCAGAGAAAAGATTGAATTGAGGGATATTACAACAAGATTTGTTAAGTCAAGTGATCAGTTGGAGATATCTTCACTAAGCCTCTAAGGGGACTGAGAATTAGTTATATTTATAACAAGTTTGACACATATGATATATATGTTCTGACTTGAGGAAGAATGTTGAAAATAAGTATTGATATTTTGTCTTCATTGTAATAAATATAGTGTAAAGGCACATATTCACTTATTTAAAGGAAATTATTACTAGACCATTATTTCATTCTCTATGCTAATTAACTAGTAGAATAATTGTGTGATTACACAAATGTATGTTCTAAGATTACTTAAGTATATACTATTAAGTTATTATATAATAAACTCACTAATATGCACACCCGTATTACAATTAAGTTATATTGTAGTCAATTAATTTAATAAAATTTGATAATTAAATTCTTTTACATTATTTAATTATAAAATATTTTTAAAAATGAATTTTTATATTTCCTTGAATTTATATTATTTAAGTCTTC
>PYAF01003709.1:1611497-1627473 GCA_007407185.1 Glycine tomentella
ATATTTATGTAAGATATGTGTAAATAAGAATATTTGTAAAAACATAATTAATATTTTCAATAAAATATATTTAAAATAACATTAAATGTAAAGCTTTTGCACAATTAATATATTAATATATAAATACAAAATATATAAAAATATGAATGTTTTGTCTGAATCCTACAATTATATTAATATAAGAATCAAACTCGAGTAGTATATGAACGATTCAACCTTAACTTCAGCATATTAATCACTTGTACTCAATCACTTGGTTAAAAATAGGGATCTATATAATGGCTATAATATTAATACGTATATAGCAATAATTAAAAAAATTATATTAATTATATGGCAATTCCAAAAAAATGCACTTCTATATCAAAACAATTATTTGGAACACTTTATCACAAGAGGGACTAAAATGATCTAGGGTATTTGGAGTTACGAATGTGTAGTTGGTATTTAATCTATAAATTAGAATGAGTTTAAGGGTCATGTATTGACGTAACGATATAAGGCTACACATGTTTATACGAGTGAGAATGATCTATTTAGTGAAAGAATTCGTGTTAGAATGAGTTTATCACATTGTACAAAATTTCTTTGGGCTAACAATAGCTATCAGATTAGTCTATGATCCAATGGATTGAAAGACACCCTTAATCTTTCATCAAGGACAAAAAAAAATATATTATCAATTTTATACTATCAGTACATAATATTTTTTTTTTCTCCATTAAAATTCACAACTTAAAAATGAGACTCACGCTCACTAAGCGGCCTATTAGATCTTAACACTTTTTTTTCATTGAGAGGTGTGTTTTACACATAATTTCTATAACTAGCCGAAGGTAATTGCTTTCTGAACCCCCTATTGCTTCCTGCACCCTCGAATATTTGAAAATTTCCATGTTACCCTCCCTCTATTTCAAAATAGGTAATATGTAAGTATATAGATATTTCTGAATACCTATTCTAGAATATGCAAAATCATATTCCAAAATAGGTATTCTGGAATACCTTTACACTTCCCAAATAACTTTTCCAGAATATGAAAATCATACTCCGGAATAATTATTCTTGAAGTGTATAAGTATTATGGAATATGTATTCCAGAATGCATAAAATCATATTTCAGAATAGGTGTCTTGAAAGAAGTTGAGAAAGGGTGTTCTCGACTTTGCTTCACGTCAAGAGAATGAAGCTGCTCTTCAAACATTGAAACCACGGGTTCAGATCTGGAACCTCACAAACAAAAACATCATTATAGCCACACACAAGTATAGAATCATTGAAGGGAAAAGGAGTGATGGGATCAGGGGGACAAAGATGGGGCGTTGGGAGTAGTCGAGGATAGGTTGTTGGCGACTAGGGACACTAAAAAACACTAGTTTTAAAAAAGTAACTATAAATATAATTATAATTAGTTTTATATAACTAATTATGTAAAAGTAGGTATAAAATTATAATAAATTTTTATTTAAAAAATAGATATAGTTAAAACTATAACTATTTTATAGAAATGATTATTTTAAATAATTTATTTTTATTCATCCATAACTAGTTATATCAAATTATATCCATATTTTAAAAACTAGTTATGGTTATAGTTATAATACCCACTTAAGTAAATACTCAAATCATGAGCACCCTAGTGGCGACAACTTCAGTGATGTTGGAGATGACGACGAACATCTCTTTCTCAACAGCGTGGTGGTTGGCACAGAGGGTTTTCTTGTAGTGCTCGAAAGGGACCCTCAGGAAATGGTGCTCTAGCTTCGGAGACTAAGGTTCGACCATGGAGGCAACATAGGGTTGGCGGTGGTGACAATTGGGGTTTTGATAGTGTTGTTGTTGTTAGGTTGCATGCACAATAGAGAAAATGGAATCCTCGAACTTGGGGGAAGAAGATGTGATGGTGCAAGGGAAAGAAGGATGCAAAGGGAAGGCTAGAGTTGGTTGGGTAAGTGAAAAATGACATATTAGTCCATTCAGTGTTTCCTATAGGGTGCAAGAGTTAGAAAAAAGGATATAGAAAGCAATTACCCTAGCCAAAGTATCTCTCAACCATTTTTTTTGTGTGATGTAGGAGAGTCCTCATCTGAAAGTCAATGACTAATCCCTCAAGGTGCCGAGATTCATTTAAAGGGTTGATTTCTCCCAATAAATATTTTTCTATATGCACGGATAAAGGATCAAACCCATGACCACATGTTTAAGGATAAAGTTATCTGCAATCATGTCACACCTTGTTGGTTCTCTCAACCATCTTTATCCACCTTCCTTTTATCTATATCATATAATTGATTTACTTATTTATCTATCCCTTCGAATTTTAAAAAAATCTTGTATCACAATTTAAATTATTTGTTATAAATCTAAAATATGATTATGTGTTTAAAAATACTAGTTAAATTTATTAATTTTAATTATATAAAAATAAACATTATCTTGTATGTTAAATTGTAATTTGGACTTTCCTATTTATAAATTAAGATATTCAGTCTCCCTATTTATTAGAACAAGCAATTTTGATACTCCACCAAATGATGGTTCAAAGTCAAACGTTGATTTTGATGTGTCATATTAGTGCTGACATGGAGTTTATATAGGTCGTTGACATGATACTTATGTGAAAAAAGATTAAATGAAGTGAAAAATAGAAAGTGTTTTAATAGGAATTGAACTCATGGACCTTTATTCATAAACAAAGTAATAAACCACTAAGATACTTGCTTTGTTTAGTTGATTATATTAACATTTACTTTCTATGTATCATTAATCAAGAATTATTAATTTTTTCAAATTATCAAAATTTATAAATTAAAAAGAAATATATATATATATGTTTTACGTAAGTATTAGAGTAAAAATAATCTGTATATTAAAATCAATTTTAAAAAATTTATGTCAATAATTATATATTAATTTATGAAATTTAATTATAAATTGGTAAAATAAAAATAAAAATATGTAAACTATTCAAAATAAAACACATAAAATGATATAAAATAAAAATTTAAATATTTATATATTAAATGTTTTTAATTTATAAATTTGGATAATTTGAAAAAAAAATTATAATTAAATGTTTTTAATTTATCAAAAATAATGTTAATATAATTAATTAAACAAAATAAATGTTTTAGTGGTTTATTATTTTATCTATGAATAAAGACTAATTATCATTCGAACAATACAAGAATCAGGTTCTTTAGGATTTGTTTCTCTTGCTTTTGGCATAGTGGGCCTCGGCGGGAGGCCCACACATACCCAAATTATAAGAAAACCCATGGAGGCAACTATTGAAGAATTTATATTCATTAATAACTACTATTCTAGATACATCATGGCACCGGATTATTTGTGAATCATAAGTTCAATTCCTTTTAGAATTTTTTTTTTCACTTCATTTAATGAAATGGGGACTAAATATCTTGATTTCAAAATAAGAAGACCAAAATTATGAATTTGAGATTATAGAGAGATCAAAATTACAATTTAGCTTATCTTGTATAGTACACATGTTAAAATATTAGTTAAATTTATATTTTAGAGTGACATTATGCCAAATAATGAAATTGATTTTTTTGAAATGTGCTTCAAAAGAAATACTATGAATTTCATTTTTTAATTATAACTCGATGATTAAAATTATAATAGATTATTATAAATTATATTTCTACAATTGCGCCTTTAAAGTATACTTTTTGACTTTGGAACCTTAATTTTTGATGGATTAGAAATAAATAAGAAGAAAACGAAATAGAAAAATAGAAGTGAAGAACTTTATGTTTTATTTGAATGAGTGAAAAAGAAACAATAAATAACATAAAAGATATTTTTATTTTTGCTAAAAAGAATTACTTCATTGTTTTTCTTAAAATAATTTTTTTAGAACATTTATTTTAAAGAAATTAAAACAAAAAATGAAAAGAAAATCATTTCTCTCCAATTTCATGTCAATTTTGAAAGAAATATTTGCTAGTAAGTGTTACGAAAATAACTTCTCTCTCTTTTTTTTCAACAAACGGTAAAAAAATTAATATTTTATCTTTCTCTTCTCTATTTTCTTCTTTATTTCAACCCAGACAACAAACAAAAGATGTGTCAAAATTCATGATAACGCCCCGGTTCGGGCCTTTAGAGAAAGTAAGAAATTATAGCTTCCTGCATGTCTCAATAATATTATACAATAGTTACTTTCTTTAACACTTGCTAGACATAACTTTTATGTAAATTTTTCCTTGTTATATTTGGGAATTTCGAAAGAAAATTAAGTATTTAAATAATGCTAAATGAACTTACCGTCATAAAAACTCTAGGGAATGAGCACATATTCATATGTTGTACTCATCATGCTATTTAAATAAGCTCCCGCAAGGAAGAGCAGAAATAAGTTCATTATTTATATCACATCCTGCTATTTACATCAACTGGTCAATATTATTCTAAATCATTTTTTTCTTACTGGGAAGGAACAGTTTTCCCACAACTGCATGCAGACTCAACCAGGGCAAGGTACTCGGTTATGGCTTCCCCTTCGACGTTAACATCAATGTCATAATCAGCCAAGGCATCTGCTTTCGCTATATCTGCAGAGAGCTCATCTTCCATCTCTACATCTCGTTGTTCTGTTTTACTGTGATCTTCAACTTCGTTCATCGCTATATCAGAATCAACATTATCCGGCAAAGGAGCAGATGAACTTGCAACACCATGGGAAGCAGAAGCTGAATTTTCTAGAGGTTGTGTGGGGTCAGTCCCAGGTTGTGCTGTTAGTCTTTGCAATACTTCTTCTAAACTACCTCCATCCTCAAAAGCAGCAACCACTGCAAAGAAGTATTAGAACACAGTAAAACACCCCTATATGTCTATATGGCTAGGTAGGTATCACCATAGAACATTGTTGTGCCTTGAATCTAGATAACTTTTGTACCTCTTGATCTTTCGAATCCCATTTGCACAACGTTTTCAATTTCAGAATCTCGTGCTTGTTTCTGTCTCTTCCTTTTCCTTGACTCGATATGGACCTTCATGTTGATGAGAGTAAGAAGGAGTATTGTTTAAAGTAACAGAATTTTGTCAAGACAAATAGTAACCTGTAAAGCAGAATTAGTTTCTGGATTTGTCAAATCATCCAATGCTTTCTGAGTGTCATTTTCATTTCTTCTAAGGGCTTCAGCAGCAAGCTCCTTGTCAAACCTGCCAGAATAGCAGTGTCAGTCTGACTAGTGTATGCTTATATGAAGCAGCTTTATAATTATAATACTAGTATAATAAATCCTCAATTTCATTCCTGAAGTATCTATCATAATTGGTCCCTGACATTAAAGAATTATATAAGTAATCCCTCAAATATTAGAAATTAAGCTAAGTAGTCCTCAAATTTTGAAAAACCCTTTGAGTTAGTAAAATATATCAACTTAAGGACAAAACTGATATATATTTAATATTTGAGGAATTACTTGTATAATTTTATTACTCTTAAGAATTACATAGGAGAAAGGATATTACTTGGGGACAAAATAGGTGGTTTAATCAAATACTAGTATGATTAGCAAACAGACTCACAATCAGTGGCGGAGCTAGCAGAAATTTTTAGCCCATGTCAAATTTTAAGTAGTGTCAAATTTTATTTTTAGGTAGTGCCAAATTTTATTTTCAATCCTAATTAATTATATATGCATATATAATTATTAAAAAAAAAATTATCCACCACTCAATAACTGTAAATTTTATTTTTTAGGTAATGTCATGACCATTGCCGGTTCCAAAGGGGTTCCACCATTGCTCACAATAAGAATATAATAATCTGTTCATGTTAGAATTGCATGTATGCAATGATAGAAGCCACGCATGAATAAAGAAATTGTAAGTGTCATAAGCCTAGGTACTTCCAATATGTAAAAGAAGTAGCCTCTTTATAGTACCAAATATCAATATTTACAATACAACATAAAGATAACACTAACCCGATAGAGACCAATTCCTTCAATCTCTCTAGCTCCACAGCTTTCTTTAAGGGTGTCATCCCATACCGCTTTTGTTCCCTGGAAGCAAGCTAATTTAGAAAGAGAAACCAAAGAAAATAAAGTCGATAAACATTAAGTGCCACTCACTTAATTTCATTTCTCCTCCGAATATCTTCCTCCCTCTTTTGCAATTTCTTTGCCTTCTCCTCAGCAAGGAAATCAATGGCACCCCCAACATCTTGATTGTTCATTCGCAATGCTCGCTTTGCATCGCGTTCAACAAAGCCCATGCTCATAACAAGTGATAAGGCTTCATCTGGCACTTGCAGCTGCAACAAAAAAGGACATTGCTTACAAGAAGAGTAAAAAAGTACTGTATGTTATGCTAAATTCTTTGGCAGGAGTATATATTCTTTTTGTTCTTCTTTGAAAGAGAAAAAAGGGGCAAGGGGCATACCAAAACAAACAAATCTGACTATATCAATCAATATCTACTAGTGCGTTCAAAATTTTAAATTAGTAATGTTGAACTCTTAATGCTATAGAAGCTTGAGCTTCAGCTGCTATTTATCTAATTTAATGTACATCCGTTAAGAATAATATGATATATGTCACACCTAACAAACATTGATGTAAGTGTAACATTTAAAAACTAAATCAAATAACTACAAATAATTAGACTTCAAAAATCAAGATAGTAATTTAAAAACTATGGAATGATTAGATACTTCTACTAGTATAAGGTAAATTAAATGATAGTATATGATAAATTTGATTTTTTTTTTAAATAACATATTTTATTGAATTACCATTGTTTGAACCCAACACAAGTAGTGCATGACTTGGGTACAAAAATGAGATCACATGAAGTTTGCTCACAAACATATAATGTATTTACATGGAGAGACCCATGATCTATCTCCTTCGATTTCATCAAAGGCATATGACAGCACCCAATAAAAGTGTATACTTGTAATGTTGAGATTGCGAAGATGGTTAACATAATATTTTATAATATAAATAATTATAAGTTTGAATTATATATATATATATATATATATATATATATATATATATAACAAAGAAGAAACAGGATGCAGTCAACATAAGGACATGCAAAAAATAGACAAAAACAAGTCGTCTCTTCCCTCAATCTTGAAAGGGATTGCGACTGTTATACTTGCACAAAAGAGCGTGCAAAATTGCAATTTCACATAAGTGACCACCACTACTTCAACCTGTGATGCGAAACAAGATTCTGATAATGTGAGTGTCTAACAAGTTATCAATAGCGTTTTATAGCAGAAGGAGTGAACACTTTATGTGACATATAAACATGGCGGATGGCGTGACGGTATATGATAGAGACATATATTTATATATATATAAAAACTGTAGACAAAAAAAAATAATGACAAACTAAAATTCAAAACATTCATAATTTCATGATTGTCATCACATAAAATCATAAACATAATTAATAAAAGGTTAAATTAGTCCTCTAATTTATTATTTTGATTCGATTTGATCCTCTTTTAAAAAAGGTTCAATTTGGTCCTTCCATCTATTTCACCTAACACTGCTATGTATGTGAAACCTTAAAAGGTCTCCCACCGTGGGAAATGACTTTACAGCCATTAGATCCTTCTTTTTCTTAACTAATGACTGAGATTATTCTTTATTATTTATCTTTTTCCGATTTTATCCCTCTTTTCCTACCGTCACAGACAACCATACACCACCAGTTACATTCCCAATGGTGGCGTTTCATTGTTCCGACGGTGTTTTGTTCCCTCCATTGCTTTTGTCGCGGCTTCAGCCCTAAAACCCTTAAATCGTTAATTATAACCACATCAATCTCAACCCGTCAAGGAGATCGTGAGCAAGTAGCAAACATCGGGATAGGGTGAGGAGACCATATGTGAGAACCCACCGACATGGAAAGAGAGAACCCACACAACTCCAGTGCCGCATCGGAGACCGAGAGCGAGTAGCAGACATCAAAGGAGGATGAGACAACAACGCTTCAAACCACTGCCCCCCAACTCTCCCTTAACCTAAACCTGCAAAAATCAGAAAACAAACCAACAACACAGCTCTATGTAGGTTTTACGAGCGAACACGGTTTTAGGGGAAAAGTGACTACGATAGAAGTGTCGTCAGCGGTGGCTGGCAGGTATTGTTGGCAGTTGTTTCCAATGGTGGGTGGAGAGAAACAGGCAAGGTTTTGTTGGAAAAGATTGAGTAAAAGAATGAAAAGAAAAAAGAAAAGAAAAAATCTAACCATCCATTTAAAAACCAGTATATCAAATGGTAGTCCCACGTTCACTAAAAGGAATGACACGTCACTACGTCACCTATGTGGACTTTACCGTTATTTATTTTGATGGATTGGACGGAAGGACCAAATTGAACTCTTTCTAAAAATTAGCTAATTGAATCCAAAAAAAATTAGAGGACCAAATCGAACCATATTAATAAATTGGAGGACCAAAAAACTAATTTAACTTTAATAAAAACACCATAAAAAAGGATAAATAGCAACAAAGAGTCAATATTATAGATACATTGAGAAATTATAAAACTAATAATAAGAAAATCTCATGACAACAAACAAATAATAAATTCTGAAATTATAAAAACAGAATTGAAACTCTGAAATTAAAAAAAAAAAACATAGAACAGTTCTGAAAAGGGAATTTCAGCACCAACATAAACAAACATAACAATAAAGAGAATGAAGAACATTTGAAAGGAAAGAGGAGAAAAGAATAAAAAGAAACAGTTGAGGAAACAAAGAAAGAAGAAAAAAACAAAGGAAGAAAATGAGTATATCAGGAGTAGAGTGTGTCGCCGGAGTAGAGTGGGTCACCGGACAGAGTAGGTCGCGATTTGACGCATTGGCTCTGTAGCTGATAGGAAAGCTGATTCTGATTCCAAGCCCAAAACAGATCAATGGATTGATAAATGGATTGGCCCAGTCCAAGTATACCAACGTAGAGCAAAAGCAAAACAGAATAAAAATGCTGAGCTGGAATGAGTAGTGGGTGTATGCTTGGTTTCTGTTAAGGAGAGAGAGTAGGAATATTTGGTTAGTGGGTTAGTGGCCTATTAGTAGGCGTGGGATGGTATTTTGGAGAGGGGATATTTTTATTTGATTTCTACATAGTGATTGTAGAGGGCTAGAGGAGAGAGTCTCTCCATAGCAGGGGGCATCAGCTCATTGACTTATCTGCATTCTGCTGTCTTTTTCTTATATATTTCCAGTCACACACATATATATAAATCAATCCCTCTGTTTCCGATAGGAGGAGGTTATTTCTTAACAGTAGCATTGACATATTGGGTGACCTTTGTGTATGGATTTTTTATTTGCACAATTGATTTGAGATCAATAACAAATATCTTCTATGTATTTTGAGTTTTACAAACAAAATGAGTTAACTATGGCATAAGAGAGCCAGAATTAAATTATATCTTAATTTATTATTAAAAGATATTGTTATAGGGATTGAAAATATTTGCAATAGCATGACAAAGGAATTGTTTCTCTTAATTGACATTTTAGGCTGCATAACATTAGTTTAACAAAAGAAAAGACTAACATGATACTATGGAATAACAAGGTTGCAGAAAGAGGTTTCTTCACTTAATACAGCTCACTTCAAAATACACTTTTTCACTATGAACAGTTAGATCCTTGTCCCTACTCATGTATCTCTTTCCTCTGGTCCAAAATTCACAAAATCACCATAATGCTGAAAAAAATTAAATAAAAATAAAAAAGGAAGTGAAAAGAAAGAAAGACATTTTTTTTTATTTCAATTTACTTTGTGTTAGTCTAAAATGATATCAAGAAGCTAGTCCCACAACAATGAGACAAAGAGAAAGGGGGCAGTTCAACAATGATGAGAAGAAAGGACTAGGGAGAGGGGCCTAACTTCAGCCTTTGAAATTTATTAGTGTTACATGTAATAGAGAGTATCCTAACGCGGGTCAAACATACTCAAAATTATATTACATGTAATGAGACAAAATACAAACAACAGAACAAATGTGGAAAGTGCTGACTTTCTTTCTTCATCAAATTATAACAATATACTATGATACTTTAACAAACCTGGATAAACTTTGTCCTTGCTGAGGCTAATGTTTTTTTGGATTTCTCCAATTGGCCAGTATGATATGCCACCACCCCTTCAAGTAGCTCTAGTCTCAGATGCCTGTACATGAAGCCAAATTAAATTAATTATTCCAAGTTGCATAAATAAGTACTGAACATTAATCTACTTTGAATTTCATCCCAAAAATGTTGAGAATTTTAAAGGAAAAAATATATATACAAGCTCCAGGAATGAACCACTCACAATGCAAGTTCTGGATAGCGACCTCCTTGTAAGAGTCTGAGGCGAAAAGAATCTTTTCCATGAGCACGTTCAATACCTTCCCTAGCCATTTCAAGACGCTTTCCTGCATCCGAGAGCCATCTGATATCTCGTATCATAAAATAGCACCATACCATGTCTATTTGTAGTATCGGAATATTGTCAATGAGCTGAAAGGAAAGAAATTGTATTAAACTCAGACTGGTTTGACTCCTCCAATGTAATGGATGAAGTATAGAAAAAAAAAAGTAGAGTTATAACCATTTACTAAATAAAAAACAAACTGTTTTTGTGATGAAATACGAGTGCATCTATAACAAAATATGTTGGTAGAATACCTTGAAATTTCAATCAAGGTTTATAACTACATACTTTCTTTTTTAAAATGCATCTCTCACTTTAGAGGATCCCAATCCCTATTCCTTGTAAAGACTCAATTTTTTTCTATGTAATCCAACTGCTTCATTACAAAATGCATGCATGCAACACTCACTTTAGAGGCAAAAGGGTTATATTTCTGACGTCAATTAGATTTGGAAAAAACAAAAGGAAATGAGGATGTAGATTGGAATCAGATTTCTCACCTCAATGACTTTTGGATCACAAAGAGAGAATGACTCCTGCAAAAATAAATTAAATTTGAATTCTTGAATTAATTGTGAAAATATAACAAAAAAACTATGCATAACAAGACAAAAGAGAGGCCATGTGTGCAACTTCATGAATTATAAGCCATAGTCACCCAAAATAATAATATAATCTAGCAAAAATCCTAATCAAAATCTCAAGATTAAAGAAAGAGGGTAAAGATGTCAAAGAAACTACATCCAAAAGCCCCTTGCCCTATACCCTAGCTAAGGCAATGCTCGTAAGTCAGAGTGCCTATTCATCACATTACATTGACCTTGAGCACAATGTTGAGTTACACCAACAGCATTATTGCAGTTTAGGACCTTCTCAACAAATTACACTTATGGTTTCTTCGAAATTCACATGATACCCCTACCTTCCTTTTTTCCCTATAGTAGTTCCTCTTAATTGTTTGAACTAAATTACTTGACTTTATCTGTTACCCAAAAAATGCATTGTAATGGGGGTTACGGTTAGGAATCCCTCGTTGAGTGGAATAAACTAAACTAATTAATGTGGTACTTAAGGCATGAGGTTCTCCTGCCTAATGGACTAGTCTATTGCATTTGACACTCTTCTTATTGGTGCTTTCATTGAGAGTCGGGAACCAAAAGGTCTACTGGGCTCTCTTGTGCTCAAGTCCTAACAGTTACTCTAAAGTTAAAAATGCAGGTGCATCTTGTGAATTTGGAAGAAACCACAAGGGTGTCAACATGTGTGTAATTTGCTCATTTGAACCATTACATAAACAGATCAGAAACTAACCTCTCCCATGCTAAGCACTTCCAGTGCATCTTTGTAATTCCCCTGTCTGATAAGCCGCTTCCCCTTGGCGTGAAGCATCAGTCCCATCATCACTGCCCTGCAAAGCAGAATCTTGATCATCATATTCCAACACTCCAATTCGACACTAAAATGTCAAAACAAAAAATAGAACTTTACATATACACATGTGCATATAACATACCTCTGATCAGTCTCAGAGCCTAATCTCACTTTCTGTCCACTCTGATCCTCAACTTCAATATTGAAGTCTTCAACCGGCAATGACCCATCCGCATGCCTGTCCGCCATTGCATTGGCAGCCGCCCTGTTCTCAACAAACACAACCAACTAAGCACATGTTTGGATTAAAGTTTGCAAACTTAAGTTTGAGTTAGTGCGTATTTGGTTAACCGTTCAAAAAGTACAGTACTTTGGGGCACTGCCGCTGAACGTACTTGTAGATAGTAAACTCATTTGTGTGACATGCTTGATTACTCTCAAAAGTACACTTGCTCTCCCAACACTGATAAAGGCAAAACCTCAATGTGCAAACCTACTTTCGAGGGTAACCAAACATGTCTCGAAAACTGAGTTTACTCTAATATTACGTTCAACACACCCAAAAACGATGGCGGCACTTATAATTTCCAAATTAAAATTGTGTGAAGGCGCCTGATGTAACCTTATACGCTCGAGTCTGGACGAGCGTTCTTCCTGGGCGAGGAAGGAGTGTCCTTGCTGAGGAGTGGAGGCGCGCGTGGCGAGGATCTTCGCATTGTTCTTGACGCCGAGTTGGGCAAGGGTTTGGGGCGGAACGGCGTCGTCTTTGAGAATCTTGCCGGCGCAGATGAGGTTGATGGAGTCGGATGAGGGGGAGTTCGATCGGGCGGCGACGTGGTCGCGAAGCGTGGCGAGGGTCCACGCCTGGAGGTCCACCTCTTCCAGCACCCCTGCCCATGTCCCTCCTACCTTCAATTTCGCCATCGCAGTTCGCACACTCGGTTTCTGAAAGAGGGGGCTTTGTGATTTCTTAGTGTCTTTGCCTAGGAGTCAAATGAGAAAGTTAATAATGGGAAGCTAGAAACGGAATAGCGTGTTTTCCTATTCCTCAAGAAAGAGATATTTAGGATATTCTTTTTTAAGTTTTATTTTCCTAAGACAAATTAAAAATATTGTCTAACTTACTTCTTAAGTAGCTTAAGATGATTGGTGTAATTTTCTTTAGGTTAAATTAGTTTGTTTATTCTTCTATTTTTTTTAAGATTTATTTTGATCTTTTAATTTTTTGGATTTAATTTAATTCTAATTTTTTAAATTGATTCAATTTGATTTTTCAGTCTAAATTATATGAAATCACATTTTGGACGATTTAAAATCGTCATTAAGTGATTTTAAACGGTCACAAAATGCACAATTTAAAAAAAAATGAATTGACTTTAAAAATTAAAAGACCAAATTGAATAGAAAAATAGATAACCAAATTGAATAAGTTTTAAAAATTAAAGAATCAAATTAAATCTAAATAATAAATTAGAGGAAAAAAATCAATTTAATCTTTTCAGAAGATTGATGATTGATTTTAAGTATTAATATCAACTAAATGATTCAATTTAACAAAACAAAAAATTTAACTATATAAGAGTGTGTTTAAGTAAATCCAAACAAATCCTAACTTAACTTCTTATATCTTTCCATCTATATTTTTTTCTAACTTGAATATGAACATTTTTTCCATATAAATGTATGTTAGCTTGTACATTACACAAAATAAATATTTATTTTATACAACTAAAATTTATAATTTACAATAAATAGATATTTTAATTATTAGTAATTTATTTAAAAATTTCAAATTCAAGTTAATATTTTCTTAAAACTTAACATTAGATTGAAAGTTCCTTTCACATAGATCGCATGTGCAAAATTTCACATTAATCCAAAATCATTCACTACCTCTTTCTTATAAATTAAAATCATCGTAAATGAAAGTAAATGTAAGGAATATAAGAGTCATAAGGAAGAAGAATTCGTGGAAAGACTGTCAATGCTAGTTGTTAGTTTTGGTAAGAATGTTACTGGAGGGATTCTAGCTCACGACCTCTTCCGTCCTCCTCCTTCTTTCAACCCTTAAACTCTTTACGCAATCACCAAGTCAATCTTTTTCTTTAGCCCTTGTGCATCAAGCTTTGTGATTTTTCCAAAATTTCCCACAACATTCCAATGATTCCCTACATGACATGAAAGAGATTCTAACTCAGCATTGGATTTTGAAAGCTCAAAATGAAGAAAATGACAACAAAACTTTTGAACTTGAGTATTGATTGAAAGTCTTTGAAGATCATGTTAGAGGCCAAACAACAACGTCTAACAAAGAATGTGAGGGGCTAATTACAACCACACCAAGAACTGTTGTCAATGACAAGTCATTCATTGGTGATGCAAAATCTTGTCGTAAGTTGTATTCATTATGCACAATCATCTAGGAGAGTGACTATAAACAATACATGTGTATAAATATTTATAAATTTATAAATTCTATTTTATTTTTTATTATTCAATTAAAACTCATGAATTTGTACTTGTTTTTGTGTATTGTTTTAGTGGAGGTGCATGGGAAAATGCTGACTTAGGAAAATCTGCATACCATGAAGCAAAGGTCTTGGCTGATATTTGCTAGAACTAATGTCTCAATCACGTACATTGAAATTCATAACCATGATGCTTCTAGCTTTAATATATTTTTTTTCATCACCTTTGTTAGATCATGTTGTATGTTACTAGTGTAATGATGTTTGATCAAATTAATGGGGTTGGTGGGTTTAATGGCAGTTACAACGTTTCTTCTTCAATCCTTTATTTGCAATGAGTAAAATTATACTTGTTAAATTCACGACTTATCTTTGCAAACTCATATGATAATGCATTTTTTTTTTGTAATAATTTTGTTATTATAGAGTGATGTCATTAAAGAGAAGCAACCCAAAGATAAACATGACCCCAGCTGAAAAAACACTATTCACAATATTTTCCCAAATCAGTTACTAAACTAGAAATTTTTGTTACTTGTGAATTCATGAGTACATCATTCCAATACTTGTATTTTACACTTAAAACTTCTTTGTTTGACATGCCTACTTGATTATCTAATGAACATGATGCAAATAATTTATTCATTTTATAGAGTTTTGCACCTACAATAGATAATGAACATTGGTGGTGCTATGTGCTTAATATTATGGAGAGTGAATTGTTTGTTTTGGACTCCTTAAATCATTTTGTTGAAGAATGCAAAGAGGTGGACCAAATAACGGCAAATGTTCTCTGACATGGTTCAATTACATAGTTGATGATAAGGACAATGTAATTAATAATAAAAATATAATATCATGAGTTTGTGCAGCTGGTCTTTTTGAGGATTTAATTTCTTTGTTGGATGGAACATCAGATAAAAATAGAATGTAGTTGACACTTATAGTTTATAATTTTTCAAAACAACCAAAAAAGTTAACAATATATTTAACCCACTTTATTAGTGTTTTCTTTTTCTTCATTTTTTTCACATTTAGTGGATTATCTAACATTCATGGAATGAAATACTAACAAGTTTTGTGCAATTATGATTGTGGAATATTTATATTGAAGTATATGAAGTTGTGGGACAATGTTAAGAAATATGATGGGAAAACAATTCTCTTTTACACAACGGTAAAATTCAATGGCTAATAGTTTTCCCTACTTTTTTTGGACTTTATGTTGACTTAGTTTGAGTAGAGGTCTTCAAGATTTTCTTACATGCATCCATTAATTATCATATAACAGGCTAAACTACATCAATTTTGTTGGCAACATATAAGTCACCGATCCTTCATCCTCTTAATGTTCATCAAACGAGGTTTTGAAAGATGCAGGTGTATCCATCAACTTCGAAGAATGAAGGTAGTACTTCATTACTTAATGGTTAATTAATTAAGTTGGCTTTCTTTCAATTGTACATTTTACTTTAACATTAGTGTGTTTTACTCATGTTGATTCAGATAGAGCCAAGCATCATTGAAGATCAAGAATGAGAGTTTTGTGCTTTCAACATGCAAAGTGAGAAAGATTCAAAGGAAGCTTAACAATGCTCAAAGGAAGTGAATCTTTAGAAGATTGAAGATTCAAATTGATTATGTAAAAAGAAAATGTATGATCTGATAATCCAAGTATGCATATCATTCATCATTCATTCATGTAGGA
>PYAF01003709.1:1631412-1691733 GCA_007407185.1 Glycine tomentella
AAAGAAATACCACTGCTATGTGACAATACAAGTGCCATCAACATATCAAAAAATCCAATCATGCACTCAAGAACAAAGCATATTGAGATAAGGCATCATTTCCTCAGAGATCAAGTTCAAAAAGGTAACATTAAGGTAGACTTCATTGATACTAATCATCAACTAGCTGATATCTTTACCAAACCACTTCCTAGAGATAGATTCTACACACTAAGAAACATGCTAGGGATTCTTGATGAGAATAACCTTATCTAGCTTGGTTTGTCAATGGTTTGTGTGTCATTTGATAGCTCTAACATCATTGATAGTAAAATGAGTAATATGCAAATTACAAAAAGCTGCTAAACTGCACTGATTATGTTAAATGCCCTGAAATAATCGATTACACTACATTTTAATCGATTAAATTCATTAAAAACCAATTTTGGAACGAAAATTGTAAGCTTGTAATCAATTACAGACCAATGGTAATCGATTATTCTTTGATCTCTCAGAGAATACTGCTTTCGGGAATAATCGATTACACATCGAAAGAATCGATTACACATCCTAAAATTTCAAAATTAAAAATAGTCATCTCAGTAATAATCGATTACTTAATAGCCGTAATCGATTACCATGCATGTTGAAAAGATACACACTGTCTGTGATAATCGATTACCACACGGGATAATCGATTACCAATGATCCTGATATCTTGCTTTTGTAAATAAGCTTGATATAATCGATTACTGCAGAAAAGAATCGATTACAGGTTGTCATCAACCTCTGATTCATGATGAAATAATCGATTACTTAAACATTTAATCGATTATCATATGTTTAAACAGAAACTCAAGTGAACTGAAATAATCGATTACACTATGTAATAATCGATTATTTGAACTGTTGCACGAATTCTGACGCTTTTAGTGGACTCTAAAATAGAAAATTAAATGCCTAAACCTCTCCCAATGTCATTAAATCTATGTAATAATAGGTTATTTGACCGGTTGCATGGATTCTGACACGTTTTATGAATTTCATAACTAACTAGTTAATGCTGAAACTGAATTCAAGACCTCTAAACCCGTCCCAACAGTTGTAACCTTTGAAATTTGGATGGTCAAGAGACTTATAGAGTCTGTTTATGCCTATAAATAGAGATCAAATCCCCTTGAGAAAATTCATCTCTTGCATACACATCTATTAAGAAACAAAATTCTTTTTCTTCTTTAGTTTTTGGTCTTTACATCATGGCTAAATCTGCGTTTAAAAGAGTGAAGAAGCCTAAGCCTAAAGAGCTATATCTTCAAAAGACTTTTAAGGCTGAGATCATGCTAGTGCTTCAAAAGGATATCATGGCTAAAGAATCATGATAGTGAAGAAGAAATAATAATATATACAAAAATAGTTTGGCTTCTGTAGTAATCTAGGATAGATTAGATTTAGTTTTTGTTTGATCAAGGATTACCTAGATTTGGTTTTTGCCAGATTTGTTCTGTAATGGATTTAGATTTAGTATGTGTCTGATATGCTCTCTATATGTAATGAATTCAAATTTAGTGTTTGTCTAATCTGCTTTCTATTGGTAATAAACAATAATTCTATTTCTATTTCCAATTTGTACTTAAATTTCTCTGTGTAATTACCCTATATGCTTATTATCAATGAATTATACCTTTCTATTCTCTATCCTCTGTGTAAACATTGTGTTTTTGACTTTTAACAAGCCAAATAGGGGGAGAATAAAATGATTAAGAATGATGATTAAACAAGCAATGATTAAGGGGGAGTAAACAATAATTAAGGGGGAGTAATTGGAGTAATTTGAGTAACTTGAGTATTTTTGAATGTACTAAAAAGCAAAAATGGATAAGTGAACTGTTTACATAAGAACATATGCTTTAACACTTTCAAATAGCAAAAATGGATAAGTGAACTGTTTACATAAGAACATATGCTTTAACACTTGATTTTTTAAAGGAATGTTGAAAGGTTCAGGTGTACACAAAGCTCTATCAAAGAAGCTCTGAAACAAGATATTCATTGAATCAATTGAAGCTGTTATAAAGAATTTCCCAGGATAACATGCTTAATCAATTTGAAGATTTGGCATGTTTAAAAGCTAAAAAGGGGGAGATTGTTGATTCAGATGGAGCCAAGCATCATTGAAGATCAAGAATGAGAGTTTTCAAGTGGTCTAGAGGTGGAAACAACGTTTTTACTTTGAAAAGAATTTTTAGTTTGTTTCCCCTTTTGACAAGCATCACAAAGTTTGTCCTTTTTGAACTTGAGTTTGGGTAATCCAATGACTAAGTCCTTTCTTATGAGCTTGTTCATGTAATGCATGTTCATGTGACTTGCTCTTTTATGCCACAACCAAGTTTCATCCACTTTGCTGATTAGACATGAAGATCTATGAAATATTGCATGATCAATTGAAAGCACATAAATGTTACCTTTCCTTTTACCTATGTGCAGTACCTCACCATTTTTCTCATCTGAAATTATGCAGCTCTCTTTGTTGAAATTTACTTTATAGCCTTTATCACACAGTTGACTAATGCTCAACAAATTATGCTTCAGCCCATCTACATATAGCACACTCTTGATCTTGGTTTTGATGTTATCTCCTATATTTCCTTCACCAATAATCTTGTCTTTGTTGTTATCACCATAAGTGACATATCCTCCTTCTTTTAATGTCAGATTTGAAAGAAGGGACATGTCTCCGGTCATGTGTCTAGAGCATCCACTGTCAAGGTAAAGGGAAGTTGATTGAAAACTGATTTTTGTTTTTGAAAATTGTTTTAATTGTGATAAAGATCCTGTGGTAACTCTGATATAAAATTTTAATTGGTCAAGCAAACAATCAATTCACCCCCCCTCTTGGTTGTTTGAAGTGTTCATTTGTTTTTCAACTCATTGTATGTTTGTAGAGTTCTACAAAGTATAATGCAGATGTCATGGTATTATTGTTGACAATAGACATGCGAACTGAGTAGTGTTGTTTAGTATCATTTTTTTGTCTTGCAATTTGCATTGGATGTTCCATTGGTTGTATCTACCATGATAGATGCAAATTTGTTCAATTTTATTTACCTTTAGAAGATTGTTATTTGTCTGGTTCATTTAAAGTAGTTGTATTTATGTACAAAACAATGTAATTAGTAAAATGAGGCCTTGTTGACAGTTATCTATCAAAATTGTTACGTCAACTTTTTATTATTGGTGTGGTGTAATTTTCCAAAGTATACATGAACTGTTAAATCATTTAGACTGGTGATAAGAAGAAACAAGGGTAGTGTCTGTCTTGCCTAATTTATCATAGATATATTGCCTACAAAGTTCATGATGTAAATACTTCTTCAAGTAGCAATTTCTACAACCTTTAGCAGGGAGGTTTGCTTAGATAATGGATTGCACTTTCTTTTCTATTTGTATGGTTTAGTAGTTTAGGGAAATTATTTTTATTTGTAATCATTATGGTGTATTCATTCTTTTTGTATTATCAATTGTGGTGTGGACTTTAAGAAATTTCATTTTACTTTTGATTTGATCATTGTCAAAAGACTAGGGATGATAACGACAACATGAAGAAACAAATCCCATTATGTGATGTTGAGTGTGCTACAAAGAGAACTAGGGAGAGATTATCAAATGCAAGCCATAGATTCAGACTTTCAAATCATAATGCTCACTCAATAAACAAAACCATTTTTTTTATTAATTCACATTAAATTAATTTATATGGTTTTGATTTTGAATTGTCATTTTGGTTTTTTTTGGCTAAAGGTGAAAATGTGGATTGCATTTTGTGTATTATTAATGGTGTTCATAAGTTGTATCAATACATGTAATAATTGTGACAAAATAATATGTTTGCAAGTTTGTTGCTTCGTACAAATCTAAATTCAGGATTTCTCATTCCTAGCAGTAGTCATTTAGGATAAGAATAATACAGTCACAAGTTGTCACATTTAGGACTTTAGGTTGAAAATTTACACCAAGAGTCTACTACTGTTAATTATATTAATACATGAAAAGAAGTATGAAGTATGCTATATTAGAATCTAACATGAACTTAAATAAAACTGAAGAGCAAGTTGTAAAGTATAAATTTTTAGTGCTTCTTTGATTTTTTTTCCATGGGAAGTTAAATAAAATAAATAGTTACACAATTTTTCTCCAAAGGCATTTTAATGTTATGCCTTTGAAAAAAGTAATGAAATTGTATTCTTGTCAAGATAATTAAATATATATTATCTATAACATATATTGAGATAGATATAGTACCATAACAAAACTCAACATAAAATGATATTATTTGAAGAATTTTTTCCCTATATTTCTCTTACATTTTATTATGAGTAAATTACACTCACACCTCCTGTTTTTTTAAATTGCACTCGATATCCCTTCTTTTTTGCACCCTACAAAACCCCCTTAGTTGTTTAGCTGACATTATACCCAGACCCCCTCCCTCCTAAACACTGTATAATAATTTAACAGAAAGTACGCACATGTTGGTCACATGACTGTTAATGACAATTTATGTCTAAAATACCCTAATCTTCTTCCTAAAAATCACAACTTGGATTTACAAACCCTCTTCTTCTTCAACAACCCCTCTTAACTTACCACCACCACCACCTTCTTCTCCTTCTCCTCCCTCTCCCACGACAACATCATCTCTTCCTCTCATAGTCGTCCTAGCCCACCAACACGACGTCCGGGCGCATCCACTCCCGCCGAAGCAACCACCACCACTGTAGCCACCGTTGCCACATCCACATCCACCTCCACCACTTCCTTGTTCCCCGTTGTAGCTTCAACCACCATCACCATTGCGTCTGGTTCCCTGGACACTAGTGCCGTCAAGGCCAGTGATATCAACAGTCTTGGTTCGTCCGTCAGAGTCAAATTCAAGGGAGGAATATCGGGTGTAATTTGAGAAAAACACAGGGGGTGCGAGTGTAATTTACTCTAACGGGCAATTTCGTCTACTCGGATATTTCTATTGACGTTAGTTATCAACGTTAACAAAAAGGGGTAAGAGTAATGTATAAAAAGGAAGAGGTATCGGGTGCAATTTGAGAAAAACACAAGGGTGCGAGTGTCATTTACTCTTTTATTATTAAAGAAAGTATCTTAATTGATCGAAAGTTGTGGAATAAAATGTTGTTTATGTACTTTGATCCTTTTGAATGAAAGTTTATATATGAAATATTAATATCCTTAAACAAGTAGTTTTATAGGGGGGGAAAGTCACACTTAAGGGAGGGTGTTCCAATCATTTTTAAACAATTCTGAAAATTTAAATATGTTACTTGAATGTGAAACATGCAAAAAATATATTTCCTCATTTGAATGAACCATTTCTTTAAACAAAATAAAATGTCATTTTTTTCTTCCAATTGATTTAGCTAAAGAAATTTTTTTCTTTATAACTTGCAATGTCGATGGCAACATATTATCTATCATTTACATGCACAATTATTGAACTTATATTCATAGTTAAACTGATAACAAATTGTTGGTTTCGTTGTTTAAAAACTCTACAAGGCGACAAGATAAAGATCACTTCTGTTTAGGCATAGTTCAAAGATTTGCGAATTTCTACCTTTTCCAAAACCAAAAAAGACTTATAATTTTTATTGTTTGAAGTTAACAAAATTTTCCTTTCATCAAGATAAAAATCACAAAAAATCATACTATGTTGCTCCTAGTAAAATTTTCTTTCTAACCTTTTTCCAATATCTAAAAACTGATTTTCCTGTAGTAACCCTATTTTGCTTGCGCTTTTAGAAAATGAAGATGAAATCTATAATTTTTCTAATTCACATGTATGAAATCAAGTTTTCTTTAGTTTTATAAAAGGTAAACCTTTTATTCAGATGACAACCACATAAGCTAAAAGTTACAAAAGACCTAGCACTGCCAAACACTCATTGCACAACAAGGTAGTCACCTTGCATGTCATAGATGGGCCTCAAAATTACCTTATCTCTTAAGGGCTTCAACATAAAAGTTGTTGAAAATTGTGTTTGGAGTAAAACAAAACTAGTTTCACTAAAACCCAACAATTATATTCCAGTATAGGCTCAAAACTCTGAGACTAGTCTAGAGGACAAAGCCTTCCAGCCAACCTCTCCCTTCTTATTGCCCACTTTTGAAAATCCAAAATTGCTTTAGAAAATCTAAAAAAATGGACAGAGTCTCCTTTATACTAGGAGCTCTTCCAAAACACGAAAATAATCAAAATAAGAAGAGAAAATATGCATGCAAAGAGAAATAGTTCAGCTTTTCAAAACAATTGTAGAAAACTTAAAAAAAAAGACATTTTTGGTGATGCAATGCCATTGAGGATTAAATCATCATGGTTACCTCCTCCCATAGGCAACCAAGGGGGACAAGTTCATCACAAAGACCCCCTTGCCTATTGGGTTTCAGTTTTACACGAAATTAATGAAAGGGTGAGGGTGCAAGCTCTAGGCCTTGCAACCACAACAAAGGCTAGTGCTGATTTTTTTTGGGTGTTTCCTCCTTGGCCCTTGGTGGTTCACGAATTGAGACGGAAGATGAGAGGTTTTGCTCTTGGTTTTTTTCTTGGTCAACTTAAGAAGAAGTGAAAGAAGAGAGCACCAACTTGTGCATAATGTTTTGAATGAAAGAAAATAAAGTGGGTGGGTGGAAGGTGAGTGGTCGTGAGTTCAGGGTGTATAGGGGGGTCGAGCATTTAATGTGGAGTGTGTTTTGATTGGGTTAGTGTGGTGCATGCTTGGTGAGTTATGTCTCTACATTACAAATTGCACATTTCATGCAATGTGATTGACACTATGTAATTAAATTACACAGTGTAACCTTGCACGATGAAACTATTTTTCTTGCACTAAAAATATTTTTCTACTAAATTTAATAATTCAAACCAATCAAAATAAATTTTTAATAAACTTAACAATTAAGGAATATATTTTTTGTGTGAATAAATAAATTCCAAAAATCCAATTATATTCTTCTTCTAAAAAGAATTAAATCGACAACAAATTTTCATATGCAAAATATTTTTTTGCAGGCAAACACTGATAGATAAATAACTTAACACTGTGATTTTAATCAATCACAGTCCACAGTCAATTGAATCACAGACCAGGTTAATTATAACCCACAACTAAATAAATTAACTAGGGAGAAATATATATAACTGCAATATTTGTAAACTCTACAACTTAACCGTTAATACAAACTACTTATTACCCTAACTTCCATTATTTTCTTTAATTACACAATTACTTTATTAATCACTTGAAATTACTCAAGACACATATTTTCTTATTTAGAAATAATTAAATCTTAACCAATTCACTTATGTGTCTATTTACTGGGTCAAAATTTTGGGGTGTTACAATTGTTCCTTGCTTTTTGCAGATCCAAGTGACCAATTTTCTACCAATGAAGTGGTAGCTTCGATTGGTGCTCTTGCTTTCGAGCTTGTCACCCGTGTAATAAGCATCATTGTAACTGATCAACGTGAATTCCTTTCTTTGCTTAAAACAGAGATCAACATTAGGATTTCTAATTAATTATTGAAATACTTTTTTTTAACAGTAGTTAAGTGGACTTCCCTTGGATCTTTTTGAAATTCGACACATAAGCATACACTAAACACTATGTCAGGTCTGGACATAGTCAAGTACAATAATGAACCAATCATAACTCTATTTTGAGTGTTGTCCACCTTCTTTGATTCCTCATCAAGTCCAAGATATGTTGTTGCATACATGGGTGTTTTAATTTCTTTAGCATCTTATAGGTTGAACTTTTTCATAAGCTTTTTCACATACTTTGTTTGATAGATGTAGATTTTTTATTGCTTATGTGTCTGATTTGTAGTTCTAAGAAGAACTTCAGTTCTCCCATCATGCTCATTTCGAACTCCGATTGCATTAACACACAAAGGTTCATTAGTAGCACCAAATATGATGTTGTCCACATAAACTTGGATAAGTATAAATTGTGAGTCATCATAGTTTTTGTGGAACAAAGTTGTGTCCACTTTCCCTCTTTTAAAACCATTTTCTAAAATAAATGAATTGAGTCATTCACACAAAGCTCGAGGAGCTTGTTTTAGTCCATATAAGGCTTTGTTTAGTTTGAAAACGTGTCGAGGAAATGTTTCACTCTCAAACCTCGGGGGGTTTTCAACATAAACTTCCTCTTGTATTAGTCCATTAAGGAATGCACTTTTTATGTCTAGTTGGTATAGCTTCATATTGTTATGAGCGTCAAATGACAATAAAATGCTTATTGCTTTTAGACGAGTAATAAGAACATAGGTTTCAATATAGTCTATACCTTTCTATTGGGAGTAACCTTTGACAACTAACCTTGCCTTGTTTCTAAAAACCTTACCTTCCTCATCCAACTTGTTTTTGAACAACCATTTGGCACCCACTTCCTTCTTTCCTTTAAGTAATTCCATAAGCTTTTAAACATTGTTCTTTTGGAACTAGTCAAGTTCTTCTTGCATGCCCTTGACCCAATGTTCGTCTTCCATAGCATCATCAATGTGTTTAGGTTCAATTTCAGACATTAGTGTTGTGTGACCTTGATGTCTAAGAGATTCCCTTGTTTGGACTTTGGTTGAGAGGTCGCCAATGATCTAACTTCTTGGATGATTCTTTCTGAGGATTTGTCCAATTGGTTCCCTAACTTCTTGAGGGTGGTCCAATGTTTGGTTGGATGCGCCAGCTTCTGTTGACTGGCTTGTTGTTGTTGAGGGGTCCAATGCCATTGTCTAGTCTTAAATATGCAAAAGCAATATTCCATTGTCACAAAGTTGTCCTTAGTGTTAAATATGAAAACTTGACATCCAAAGAGGTGGAAATATGAAATGTTGGGTTTGTGTTTCTTCCATTCCTCATATGGAGTCTATTTCAGAATGGGTCTTACGTAAATTCTATTTTGTAAATAACAAGCAATATTCACTGCTTCATCTCATAGGTGTTCAGGTGTAGAAATATCATTGAGCACGGCCCTGCCATTTCCTAAAATTATCTATTCTTCCTCTCAACTACAACATTATGTTTTGGTGTTTTAGGAGTTGAGAAGTTATGAAGAATACCATTTTCTTCATAGAATAGGTGAAAATTATCAGTTCAAATTCTCTATCATGATCACCTCTAATCAAAGTAATGCATACTCTTTTTTCATTTTGAACATTTTCTCATAATTTAAAGAAGACTCCAAAAGACTCATCTTTGTGGACAAGGAACATAACCCATGTCCATCTTGAGTAGTCATCCACTATGACCAAACTGTACCTTTTACCACTAACCGAAGTAGTTTTGGTTGGGTCAAATAAATCAAGATGTAATAGCTCTAGGGGTCTTGAAGTGGAAACAATGATTTTACTTGAAAACAAGATTTTGATTTGTTTCCCCTTTTAACATGCCTCACAATGCAAATAATCTTTGTATGACAACCTTGGTAATCCTTTCACGAGGTCATGATTTTGTAGCTTTGAGATTAATCTCAAGCTAGCATGTCCAAGCTTCTTGTGCCATGCCTAGTGATTTTCCTTTATGGTCAGTAAGCATGTTACATTTTGTTTAGATAGCTCACCAAGGTTGATCTTGTATAGAATGCCCCTTCTTTTGGCAATAAATAGTAAGGTGTCATCATTGTTTTGGATGACACACCCCTTAAACAAATAAAACATTTTCTATAGATGGATAAGGATGAATGCTTATCTTACCCACTCTTGTAATTCTATCTTTCTAATTCCCACAGAAAGTGATTGTTCCACCATGCATGGGGGTCAGGCATTGGAAAATACAGTTTTCTCCAGGCATATGACGTGAGCAACCACTTTGAAAGTCAAGTATGCACGTTCCATGATGTTCATGGAACATGTTCATGAGGGTGAAAAATAAAATTTTCTATTTTGTTCTTCGTTCGAAACCTGTAACTCCTTACGGTCCTTATGAAACTTGTTTAGAATCTACTCATTAAACGCTAGGGTTTCAGAAATACTTTTTTTTATCACTTGAAAGGTTTCAAAAGGATAATGCCCTCCAATGATGATCCACACGATTGTACCTTGAATGCTTGAGAGAACTCATTCTCTTTCTTGATCCTTCTTCACTTGGTTGCTTGCTAGGCAATGGTAAGGTGCAGGTTTCAAGTGTTTAGTTTATTTCTCAAGACAAAAGATTGTGTCTTGAGATTAGGTAAGGTTGCAACAATAAAGGAGAGAAGATGATGAAGAATAAAGTAAAATAATAACTTTTTCTCTTGAAAGAGCTTTAACATATAACATAAGAGTGGAATGCTATTTATCCTAGGAGCATATTATCTTGTAATCTTATTAGGATTAGAATCCTAACTCAATCACTCAAAAGCAGCCCAAGGATCTATAAATTCGAAATTCAACCTTTCATCATCATATTCCTTTGGTTGTTGCTTTATCCATTTTATTTAAATTAGTAATTCAAATAAAAAAGTTGTTGGAAGAAACATTATCCAATCTTTATTGGATATAGTTTTGGATAATTCACAATTATCCTTACAACCTAACCTCTTGAATTCAAAATTCAAATTTAAATTTTAAACTTAAAATTTAAATTCAAATTCAAATTCAATCTTTATTCTAATTCATAATTTAAATTTGAATTTGAATTTGAAATTCAAAATTTCAAAATTCAAAATTCAAATTTCGAATTTCCCCAAAACTCATTTTGGTCAAATCAACTTCTTAACTTACTAGGACTTATGGCCCAAGACCTTGTTAGGCCTTTTAACATATTTGGGCCTATTAGTGTAGAAACTAATTTCTCACTAATAGTCCAAATGGGGTGCATGCTTTAATTGGACTTGGAGTCCAACTCCAACCCCATAACACCTCTAGTCTTGAAAAAGCCCAGTAACTATTATTGGTCCAAACTTGCTAGTTATAAGCAATCAAGAACAACCTTCTGTGTGTGACCTATTAGGCCCAATTCATTTAATGACCACATATGACACTAGCAATGCTCTGCAACCCCAGAACTAATTGAGTTGATTAAGTGATCAACCTTTCTGATTTGGATACCCTGCTAATACCATCGCTCAGATCGTCATTCACATTTAGCCGAGAGTAAGGATAGAGTATCATCTCTCTTAGTTGACTAAATATAACTTTTCACAGAACTAAGAATATTCTTTTATTGACTCTAAGAAGGATTGTGACTCCTCATGATCTCTTACTATGCATAGATTCCAAATCAACTAGAAGTCATCCAAACCCTACCGATCTTGTGAATGACTAATCCCTTGTAGGGACTATGAGTCCCTTCGACAAATCCCTCTTCACTCATGTATTCAAGTAATACCCAAGAGTACATTGCTCTCCCCATTTTCAGGCGGATAGAGTTGTACAGTCAAAGTATAACCCTAGGACATAGTGTTCGATGACATTCTCAAGTCCAGGATGACCCGCACTACCCAACGATGAGAGATTTTACAAATCTAATGATACTTTAAAGAATCCTTGTGGAGTCTCTTGGTGGGTCAGTTCGACGCCATCTGTTCTCCAATAGTTCCACCTATGACATCAACTAAGGTATCATCATGCTTGCATTGCATGAGGTCCCTACCTTGTATCTCTATACAAGTAGAATATGTTGTACTAGTCCTTTTTGAGATCACCAATGCCCTTTCTTAGTGATTCAAGACTAAGAACTCATTTTAGGTAATAGATATATAGTATCCACGAGTCCTCACAATCATGATCCCTATCATTGATCCTCGAGAGAACACATATTCTATTCCTGGGGTCTTTACCTTTAAACACCTATTACTATAAAATATAGGCGAGACATAAATATGATAAAGATAAAGTTTGCTCAAATTTATTAACCATGAAATACTAAATAGCAAGAGATGTTCATACGATGAAACAAATTGTCTCTAGGAATCCTACATACTAGCACCACTCTCCAGGTAGCATGATCGGTGTGTCCTTGTTGCAGTTAAAGCTATATGCAATACGAATTATTTTATCTTTAGGTACCCAAATCTTTTTGGGTCCTCTTTTATTACTTTTGAAAGCATTAAACAACTTAGTTGTAGGTAGATTTCTACACTTGGATGTCATGTGCCCAATCTTTCCACAAAAATAACATATAGTAGTTTCCTCATCAGGAACATCAATATTTCCCTCATATCCATGTTTTGATATGTCAGAAGGGAATCTGTTGTATCTTAACAGTTTGTCAAGATTTTCAGTGCTTCCAACAAATTTGAAAAGGGTTTCTCTTAAGGATTCAATCTCTTGATGAAGTTTTGCTATATCTTGAGGTTGTCCATTGAGATCATCATTCTTCTCAAGCTCATCATTTATAAACTTCAGGGTTTTCTTGTGATTTTCACATTCGACCCATAAATTATGTTTAATTTTCTCCAAGTTATATTAATCATCGTGTTCTTGGAACATTCCTTCCAAAGGTCATACCTCTCCTCTTTAAGATAATCATAAAGCTATTTTAATTGTTTCATCTCTGATTTCAGAGATTGAATTTTGTTTTCTATGATCTTAAAGTTCCTTATCAATGTATCGTGTTCTTTTGAGAACTTCTCATTTTCCAGTAGAAGTTTGATTCCTTTTTCCTTCAAGGTATCATAGACTTTACCATTTTGACCAGTTCAGTTGAGAAACTGATATCTAGATAAGTCTTTTTAAGATTTTTAAAATGGTTTTTGAAATCCTTCCTCAAGTTTTTGTAAGCTTTAGACAAAATGGAGGAGTTGGAACAAAATTTTGGGTAAGCTAATTTTAGAGTTTATGGGTCATCGAGATTTACCTCCTCATCTGAATCTAACTTAGATTCTTTTGATGTTGTATTAGCCATCAAGTAGAAGTTTTCTTATGCTTTGGTCTCTTCGTCAGACGATGTGTTGTCCAACTCTTCCCATGTGCTCATAAGCACCTTGTTATCTTTCGACTTGAAGTAGTTCTTCTTGTCCTTTGTCTTATCCAGGTCTAGGAATTTAGAATTGAAGTAAGCTATTTTCTTGCACTCATAATAGATAATAGAGATTTTCTCTTTGTCCTTCCTATCTCTGGATGGCTTCTTGGAGGGGATCTTCCAATTGGATACTCCTTTCTTCCTCTACATCTTCCTTAAATTCTTGGATATGAAAGTTATTTGATCATCTTCATCTAATTCTTCTTCATTATATCCATAATCAGAGGATGTGTCTGCATTGAGGACTTTCCTAGACGTTGATCTAAAGGAGGATTCTTTGGATGCTAATGACTTTTTGGTCTTTTGTGCAATTAGAGCTAGAGATTTCCCTTTTTTTATTCCCTCGTCCTATTGTAGTTCAGGTTCATGAACTTTAAATGTTCCAACTAGTTCCTCTATGGATATGGAATCAAGATTCTTCACTACTCTCAAACCTATGACATGAGATCTCCATTTTATGGATAAACTTCTCAAGATTTTGTCAATGTTATCATAGTTATCATAAGTTCTACCAAGAGATCACAATTCGTTTAGTATGGTTTAGAAGCATCCAACATACCTTGTATGTTCTCCTCTACCTCCATAGCATACAATTCATACTTATGTGTTAACAAGCCTGGCTTGATACATTTTACCTGTTTTGACCCTTCATATGTTATAGCAAATGCTGTAACACCCCGTGTGCACCCGGCGTATTAACATTATCATTATATCAGAATAGCGCAGCAAGCATAATAATAACCAATACAGGAAGCTTAAATCAAATATAATTATACATTATACATATATGGTGAATTTCTGTCACATGCAAAATATCCTTTTTCTCAAAACTGTACAAATACAGGCATAATAAAAAATGTGAGCCAATATGCTCAGTCATCTATGCCTAGGGTTCTATCCACAGCTATCCCGACTCAGGCCTCTTGCCTTGGGATCTATCTGCTACTCCTAAAACATCACCTGCAACAAGAGCCCCACAGGGGTGAGATAATAATCTCAGTAAACTCAGGGTTCTTGGAGGTTGCCCTCCCCCTGGTTCACTTCTAATCACATAAACAACATAATTAATATCACATAAATATCATTCATACAATTAGCCTTCACGGCTCACGGCTAACTCACTAAATGCTTATCACAGTACAGGGTAACAACATAGGTACCCATCACACATTGCCTGAGAGAGATCATCCTTAAAAGGGCACGTTCTCTTAGGACTTCCAATTGAGTACCTGAGGAGATCATCTACTGAACAACACATTCACTCAGGACTCTCCCTATCCATGCCTGAGGAAGATCATCTTATTAAAGGCACATTCCCTCAGGGCTTTTCCCGCCCATACCTGAGAAAGATCATCCAATGAAGGGCACATTCTCTCAGGAATTACATGGACGCCTATGGATTGTCCTAAGGAAGATCATCCAATTAAGGGCACATTTCCAAGGGGTCCATAGTTCCCTATTCTACTGGCCAGAGAATTCTCATACAATCACATCACACAGCATTATCATCAAATTCATCTCATAATCAATACAAGCATAACACTATCATAGTTTTTAGCTAACAACAATTACCAACATGCTATAATGACATTTCTCTCAACATCACATACATGTCTCAATATAACAACAACATACAATATCAAAATGCATGGCATATCAATCCATCACCCTCTTGGGAATGGTGAATCAAAGCAAGGGAGACATTCCCCAAGAACGATGAGCTTACCTGATCTCAGCTCAAAACCAGCTCTCTCAGCCTCGTGGTGACCACTACCAGCAATATGAATCTCACGCCCTACATCAGGCATGCAAGTAAACAATCAGTAACGGTTTTCAACCGTTCATATGAAAGGAAACACTCTTCCTTTCCATATTAACCTCTCTGTCTTCTAACTTAAAGTTCATCATAGCCCAGCTCTCACTAGGCATCTCATAGACCCCCAGTGGTCTATCTTAGTTCAACCAAGGCATCAGAGTCACCACAGACTCAAAGCAAGCCCAACATAATGAGCTCAAAGCTCTCAACAGTCCACTTATTCTAAATTCAATTATAGCTTGAACGGTTCAGTCTATATACAAGTCACCGTTCACATGGCCTTTCAGACACCCCCCCAAACCATGTACCAAGGCTCTTGCTTATCTTAACATCAGCAAGTGACTCAACATATGCAAGCCACACATGCACATATCAGAGCCCATAATCAAAGTTCACCAAACTAACATTTGAAAGCTAATCCTTCATCACCACAATGTTCTAAGCACACTTTTCTAAAGGACCCAAGGCTAATTCTAGCTCTATCATAAGTGGGTCATTATTCACCCAAAACCCCAATTCACAAATTAATCAGTGAATCTCGAGTTTCTTACCTCAATGACGACCAAAAAGACCCGTGGACCGTTTTTCCTAGCTTGGGTGTCCAAGAATCTACGCTGTTCCTCGCCAAACTCGAGTTTTTACGAAGTCCCTAGAGAAAGGGATTTCTCTGATTGAGGGGTTTTTAAAGGAAATTGATGAAGGATTATGGCTCACAAATGATTTCCACCAAGATATGGTTGTAAAAGAAGGTGTTTAAGCCAAAGAATGGAGGTCTAAGGAGCTTGGAAGCTCATCAATGGCAAAAATGGCAAAGAAGAGGAAGAGAATCAGTTTTTCTCTCCCAAAACGCGAAAATAGCCTTTTATAGGGCCCCTGTACGCGTTCCTGCGCTAATAGCGCCACACCCCATGCTAATTGCGCCACCAATTCGAAAGAAAAAGCTTCTTGGAGCATTTTGGTGCTAATCGTGTCATATCTGGCGCTAATCGTGTCATATCTGGCGCTAATCGCGCCAGATATTCGAATCAGAGGGGTCTCCAGGCCATTCTGGCGCTAATAGCGTCGATCCTGGAGCTACTTGCGCCAAATATGCGCAAGAAAAGCCTTCTGGTGCAATCTCACGCTAACGGCGCCACTTCCCATGCTACTAGCGCCGTGCCCACGCTAACGGCGCCATTCCCACGCTGTTAGCATGAGATTTTTTTTTTTGAACCTAGGTTATTATAAATGCGACCCATATTTGCATTACACTTTTGAAGTTGTGGACTTTGGTATACTCCTCTTCTGAGAGGCCGCATAACAGAGCATTGTTGGCTTTGAAGTTTAGTAGGGATCTTTGCTTTTGAGTGTCTCTCCATAAGTTTCTAAGAACTTAATTTAGTTGTTCATGAAGTGAAATGTAGCTTCCATTCTGAACCACATCCCGGATGTCAATATGAATAAACTCAAAATGAGTTATCATACATTCTTTCCAGTAGTCATATTTTTCTCCTTTGAATAGTGGAGGCTTGTTGGTGGAGTATCTTTCTTCATTATCTTTCGTTTATCAGGATCTTCCTTTGTATTCGTTAGAATACTCAACCCAAGAGGTCGAGTTCTAATACCAACTGAAATACAATAAGTCATACTAGAATAAGGGTTGAATAGTGTGTTAGATAAACTTATAAATCTTTTCACAATGGAAGTGATTATGCAAATAAAACTAGTTCTTGATCTTGTCATCTAGTAATAGAGAGCTGTCGTCTAGTGACAAAAAATAAGTTTCACAAAGGCACTATGAAATATCGTCCAATGATTGATAAAATAGTAAATTAAAACAATTCAATATAAAACTTGTATGCAAAGTTGTGTCAATAATAGGTTCTAAAGAATACTCAAAGAAGCTTAAAGAGAGTAGTAGAAAAACTTGTTTTATACTTGTTCACTTAACCTGAGCTACGTGCATTTCTCATTTACTAAACAATAAAGGGTTCTACTAATCAATGTTTGGTTACACACAAGTATTCTGGCCCGTCACTCCTGGCTTTCCAAGTATTTTCTAGGCCACTACTAGCACAACCCTTAGACTCCCCCTGAATCTAAGAACACCCAAGTATTTTTTTGCCACTAAGCCACTCCTGGATTTCACAAACAAACAGTTTGAAGAATCACATATTCTATCACTTAGATTGCTTTTACAATGAAATACGACTCAATACAAAAAAAATTTCAAGCAAAAGATGGACTCAATAAGCACTATGTTTCATTCAGCGATATTTCTCTTGAATTATTTTCTGCTTTGACTCTACGTGTGAATGTTGTTCGTCGATATGAGCAAAGCTTTGATGTGCCTTTTATAGGGAAAATGATTGAATCTGTTTTGTGATTTTGTGCACACAAATTCCGACCGTTGTCAATCTTGGTCTTCTGGTTCCAGCTTGAGATAGATAAATCTAGCTCAGTTATTGGCATGTTTGGCGCGCTTTCATCATTGAGAGAGAGAGAGATCTTGAATATGTTATTTCTAAATTTTTCCTTCACATACTACAGTCTAACATTTAGCCATTTATAAAAGGAAAGATATATTGTTTAAAAAATTATTCTATCTATAATTGATTCTCTTTTTTGAAACAGAATACGTGGATCACACTTAATAATATAACAAATTTATCTTTAAGTGTTTGAGGTTCATTGGATGCTGGATATGATTTAGTATGAAGTTCCACTAAGGAGAGTGGACGATCATAAAGAGTACTTAAGACTAGAAAGATCTGATCACATTTACTTCAATTGATGGTCATGTTCACTTACACTTAAACCATTAGTCATCACAAATTTATATTTTTGTTTTCATCAAAACTAAGAGATGAGTGGATTGTTCAATGATGGATCGTCCAGTTCTAACACTAATGTTGGTCCATGATATTTTTCGCCCAACATGGATCAAGACTATTTTTCTATAAATGTCAACTGAGGCTATTTTTCAGTTGAGGGTGGCGAAGATTTTTTTGCCTGACACCAGTCAGTGTTTTTCGGTGGACATCAGTCATCAGCCAAGACTATTTTTTTATCGTTATTGTCCAAGTTTTTTTTATGGACGATGTTGATTAGTGATGTTTTTAGCCAACATGAGCTAGGGTAATTTTGGCCAAAGTTGACCCATGCTATTTTTCAACTGAGACAATTTTTTTGGCCGATTTTGTCCAATGTTTTTCGGTCGCCTTTGGCTGAAAAATAGCCTTAACGAATGTTGACCAAAATAAACCTTTGCATATGTTAGGAAAAAACATCACAAGTGACATTGACGAATAATACCGTGGACAACATCAACTAAAAATAGCCTAGCCAACTATTGAAAAAAACCCAGTTGACTTCAGTCGAAAAAACCTAGGTCGACCTCACCCAAAAAAAGAATTTTATAGTTTTGTAAATAGTGACAATGAAAGATGTCCTCAGTCAAAAAAAAAAAAACCCTGATTGACATCGGTAATGAAAACCTAGGTTGACCAAAAGATAGTTCTAGCCAACGTCGGTAAAAAAAAATCCCAAGTCATTATCAACTAAAACAACTTGCCGATCTTTGCCGAAAAATAGTTTTGACCAACATTGGACAAGAAAACCCTTGTCGACCTTGACCAAAAAATAGTCATGGCCGACGTCAATAAAAAAAATAGCCTAGCCTGATGTCGGAAAAAAACATGGCCGATGTCATCCAAAAAACAACTTTTGCCGATATCGGCCAAAAAAAGCATGGGCTAGCATTGGTAAAAAAAACCCAAGCAAACGCTGACTAAAATTAAACTTAGCTAACATATGACAAATAACAGTCTTGACTAAGTCAAATTAAAAAACTATGTCCAACCTTAGCTGAACGAAAAAAACTCGATTGAAAATAGTACTGGTCTATGTCGGCCGAAAATTAGGATTGATACAGGTCGACTTAAAACAACCTTGACTAACATCGGTTGGACTTGTTATTATTTAAGAAAGTATTATGAATTTTTAATTTTTTTAAATTAAAAATAATTACATTTCAATTTATTTTGTGGATGGATTGGATGGATATTCATCCATGAACAAAATGTTAATGGATGGATCAAATTTTTTAAATAAGTTTTTAATGGATTAATGGATTATTTTGATCCGATCCATTATAATTTGGATTCAAATTTATCCTATCCATTAGCTTTGTCACCCCTAAAATGATCTCGAGTTGATGAAGCTAAAATGGTAGAGTAGAAAGCTTGTAAAATAGGAGAGAACTTCCATAGAAATATTTGTAGAGAGAAATAACACAAGATGGAGGATTGAATTGTGTATTTAGAGATTTTAATATTTTTTTCTAACAAAAACACATGTTATTGTCTGATACGACTTTTACTAAAAGCAAATAAAAGATTTTGAGAAAAGCTTGATCTGACTCTGAGGAAATGTTTTTCTTAACATATCAAAAAGAAATATAAGATCTAAACAAATCCAAACCCTTTGTCAATTAAACATTGATGAGGACTAAGAATTGAAAGGCCCATTGACAAGGGCAAGATCAAAGGAAGTACAAGAAGCATTGGATCATGAAGTGAACTACTTCCTTTCTCAAGCATTGGGCCAACATATCAACCTTTCATTGATACCAAAGACCAACCCGGAAGAAGAGCTCATATTGCTCCAATTGATTCAAATGAGTGAAGAACCCATATTGCTCCAATGTTTTGAACATAACTTGAGTTCTAGATGTCCATTTTAGGCATTTTTTGATGCGTTCAAAATCTATGAAGATTTCCTACAAGTCGTATTTCTAGTCTCAAGTCCTAATTCTGCATCTATGATGATGAAAATTGGATAGGAAGTTCAGGTCGAAGTTATGGACAAAAATTACTTTTTGTTTAGATTTTTTTAGTGTATTTTTGAATTAGGAATATGTGACTGAAGTCCCACATTGAAAAGAAAGAGGAGAGAGGCACCACTTGTTGGATATAAATAGTCATTCATCTGCCTTATGTTCTCACCTTGGAATTGAATAAAAACTTTACACTTTTCAACGTATGTGAGAGGAAGTTCATTTTGTGGGTTCTTAATTGGATCAAACATTGGTTCTTATAAGGTGTGACTTTTTCTTCAATTTCTTGTCTTTTACGCCTTTTTTATTTTAATTTTTTTAACATTTTGTTCGTGTTAAATTCGTTATTTTTGCGTCGCACTTTTCTTCGTATTATCTTTATCTTTATTTCTCTTCGTCAAATACTTGGCGTGCATCTTTTTCTTTCCAAGTGCATCTTTCCTTTGTTATAACATGAAGCCTTTTTGAGGACGACCTGTAAAACAATGAACCCTCGTATTGGTTCATATCATGTGGTATCTTGAGCCCGAATCCTAGAATTGGCCAATTTCTTGTGTTTGTGTGTACTATTCTTTAATTCCTACCTTTTTTCTGTCAAACACACAAGGTTTTATACTAGTTCGTCTCTAACACTGAAAGTATGTTAAGTTCTTGACAATCCACCAAGTTCCACTAACTTATCAAAAGTTACAAGTATTCTTCATTGTCACTTTTGGCTCTTACAAAGAAAAGCTCTACCCCAAGCTTGAATTCCTTGTGCTACCAAGTCACTGCTAGCTCTAAACAAATCAACAAGTTTTGTTTTGTAATATTTCTCAATGAATAAAAGATGATCGTCTTACAAACGAATATCACACTCAACACTATAGTCTTTTTGCTCAAGGTATCCAGGGTGTTTTGAGAGTTTTTTTTTTCCTATACAAAGATTTACAGAAAACTTTATAAGAAAGAATGAAAAATATTTCACGCAAGATGATTCGTGACTTGTTCTTTAAAGCTTCTTCTATTTATAGCCTTCATTTTCAAGTGTCTGTTGTCTCTCAATGGATTGATTCTTCACTCAAGTTCTTCGTCTGATAAATTGCGGTTGTTGGGGCATTTAATGCTTGCATTAAATGCACATCCCTTCTTCATGTAGAGAGTCCAAGTTGATAGGTTTGTGTGACAAGCACTTCAGCAGAAAGTCACTTCTTCCATCAGAATAGGTTTGCTCAATAGAGCATGCCTTTTGATGAAGATAAACACTTTCAGACCTTGGACTTCATTTATTCTTCTAGGAGAATGTTTATGCAAAACAGAATCTAAGACCCAAAGTATTAAATGAATTTCTTAACTTCAACACTTAAATACTATGTCAGATCATGTTTGTGAGAGATATCGTGTGAAACATCAAACGCAATAATGTAAATCATGATATGATAACACATCAAGCACAACTTTTATCATTAGTATTTATTTGCATTTAATCAAAATAATTAGGAGTCATGATTTGTCTTTAAGACACAAATGTATTTTGACTTAACAATATCACATTAAATTTGAGATGAATAACATCAAATGATTTTTCTACTCCTCAACAATCATAGCCACAAACACTTTGACCACTATTTTATGGACAATTTGTCGTCAAAGGAATGATAAGGTATGGGATGATATCAATATCTCTCCAACAATCTGAGTTTCCCTTGCCTACCAAAGTCTGTTTGAATGGAAGCAAGCTCGCTTCATCAAACCAACGACAAATCAACAAAGGAATCAATAGAACTTAGAGTGTGTTTGGATAGAAAATTTTAATTGGAAAAAGTTCATTGTTTGGATATTTTTATATGAGGAATTTAAATTTTTGGAATTTTAAAACAGAATTTTAAACATCTAAAAATGTGAAATTTGAATTTCCTTTTAAAATATGAGAAATTGAAATTATCTTCTTACCGCACCACTTTTTGCTCCGTCTCAATCTCGGACGAGTACTCCGACCTCCGCTATTCTCACGACACCCACCTCACATGCTTTTCTATGCATGAGGTTCAAAATTTTAAAAACAAAGAAATTCAATTTCTTTATCCAAATATAAAATTTTGAAAATGAAGAAATTTAGTTTCTTTATTCAAACACAAAATTTTGAAAATATTTTTTTTTAATTGATACATTTTAATTTCTCTAAATTTTAAATTTCCTGAAATTTTAAAATATTTCATCCAAACATACTCTTATGGAATTCTCCTTCACCAGCGCATTTAAAAGGTAACATTGATGTTGCATTGTTCAAAGAACATAATTAGTTTGGTATGTGCCTTTGTATTAGGAATGAGTGGGGACACTTTGAAGTTGCCAAAAAAACCTACATGTTTGGATCCCCAGAGCTAGCTGAAGTGGAGGCTTGGAGTTTATTGTGTGCTCTATTGTGGCTAAAAGACCGAAATTTTCAACATGTGGATATTGAGATGGATGCAAAAGGAGTTGTTGATGCTTTATACAACAATTCTTATGGAGCTTCAGATTTCCAAATTCTAATAAATAAATGTAGAAAGTTTCTTTCTTTTTCCCAAACTCAGTGGTGAATTTTGTAAGACAACAAGTAAATCATGTTGCTCATGACCTAGCTCGAGTGTCAATAATCAAGATTAGTCATGTTTTTCATCAAGTACCTCATTTTATTTCCTCTTTGATTATTAATGAAATTGCATAAGTATCTTTTATTAAAAAATTACAATTTTGTAGTTCTTATATAATATAAAATGATTATCTCTCCTATTTTTGTATTTTTAAAGAAATGTTTACTAATTTAAAAGAATATATTTAAAGAAGTATGTTAAAGAGTTACTAATTCTCTTTGGAGATATCTTGGTATCAAAAGAAAAAAAAAATTGATTAGTCAGATTTTTATTTTGTGGGAAAGAAGTGTTGATTGGATGGGGTCATTTCACTTCACAATGCAAGTCCTCAACATTTTTTTACAGAACAGATAGATAGGTACCGGTAAGTGATATTTATTTTTTAGAGTGTACTAGTATAAATGTGCATCAATGCTCACCTTTTTCACAATTTCGGTCCAAACAATTAATTGAACATTAATACCCCATGTAATAATAGTTGGATGCAGCCAGTCTGATGCCTAGATATTTCTATGAACTACAGCTATAAGGCATAATAAAACTTGCACCAAAATCTTAGAGACTTAGACCAAGTGGGTAGGGCTTTGAAGAAATTCAAAAGTTTTTCAGTAGATCAATGGTACCGTAGAAATGTGACAGACAAACAGTTGTAAATAATTATTATGAGAGACAAATTTGAATCTTATAAATAAAAATAGATAAAATATTATATATATTCAAATAATAAAAGATTAGTCCCACTAAATGAAATTAGTAATATATAAATATACAATGTCATTTGATTCTATTAAAAACTATATTTTCAACAATATTATTCATAATATTCCCTGCTGACAAAGTAAAATACAGGAAATTATATGGTTTCATTATTGTATCCCCCCCCCCCCCCCCGAAAAAAAAATCCATATTATCAATTAATAAACGAGTGGTTAAATCAATTTTTTTTAATAGTAGAATAAGTTAAGAGGATGACAATTACATTATTTCTTAGACACTATTTAATTTGCTCTAACATTTATGGTCGGTAAAATTACTATGTCGCTCCTAACACGAGTCTTTGTAAAATTCTATTATTAATTATTAAGGACTCTAAAGACACGCATGTCAAGTTTTGTTAACTTTATAAAAATTTATGAATAATTTAAAAATGAGGAATTTTTTAGTAAATTGAAATATATAAGTTAATTTTATTTTATATTAAAAACTTTATTATTTTATATATTTCTTTGCTGTTCTTTTCATCTAAATGTTTATCTAAGAAGTTTGATTCAACTTTCAATGATGTATATGAGTTCAAATTGTCTTTGGCTTCTGAAATGAATCTGATGCCAATGGTGGTGTACTATTGCAATTTGATTTCTGTTCTGTCTATTTCCAGAATTCAAATGTGTAACATGAAGGTGCTACGTGTTTACTATTTGATCACTTTAACTCTGTAACTTCAAGGATATCAATGGAGAATGATACCTTGAAGCAGAAGATCACAGAGATACACCAATTAACGTGGGGTGTGTGCTCTGTGTAATGGAAAGAGAGAGAGAGAGAATGTGTATACCTTTTTAGCTGCAAATATCAAGTATTTATAAGCACATTACCTTGCAGTTATGACACGAACTGCTTCCGAGATTTTCGGCCTCAATCCACACGTCTCTAACTGCCGTTATGGACTAAGTCACACCCACGTTCCAGGAATTGAACGCATGATCCTTAAACAATAATCGGGCCTGCAATTAGGCCCAGACTATTATTTCCATAACAGTTGTCCCCCAGCCCGGTTATCAAGCATTCATGGTGACCAGGGTACATCATGTCTTCTTATCATTTTACATTCTCCCGGGTAAACTTCTTCCGGTCTAGATCATTCGTACATACCGACCCGGGTAGGAAATTGTCCGAATAAGATCCTCCAGCTACAGTTGTCCAAACAAGATCCTCCAGCTATAGTTGTCAGGACAAGATCCTCCGGGTACAATTAGCCGGATAAGAAATTTCTCCATCGAACCAGTCGGAATAAGCTCACTGAATAGCAGCATATTTGAAGATATCTAACCGCTAACATTCTTCCGAGTAGAAACTATTCCCAGTAGAAACTATTTAAATATATCTGAGTAAGCCTATCCGGATATGCCACGTAAAGAAAACTTTTCCGGGTAACCAAAATGCCCCAACTGACGATTGACTCTCTAAATGCTGCCGGTTACTATTCCTGCCATTATTGTCAATTAATGCATTAAAGGACCTGTCGTTTCATTCTTCTAATAATCATTGCACTTTTTGTGCTTTTACTTTCATGCCCCCAGACTCAGGTGTGCTTTTACCAACATACCCTTATGTCGTTTCATTTCATTGGTGACGGTTCATCAAGCCGTTTTATTTCCTTTGGCGGTTACTGCAAGTTACCCTTGGATTTCAAATTTTTTCCTAAAATCCCGTAGTTCTGATTATTTCCCCTTCTTTCTTTCCTTTCATTTGTCACTTCATTCATACTCTTCTGCTTTCTCTTCACATTTTGTCTCTTCTTTCTACAATTTCTCAAGTTTTCTTCAAATACCTTCTTCGCTCATTCTCTTCCAGTTCCCGACTTCTTCCTTCAACAGGTACTTTTTCTTTCTTCTCTCAGATTTCTGCTTTCATCATTTCATAGTTTATGCTTTTGCATTAGCATTTAGGACCGCATTGTCTTTTTTCTCTGTTCTGGGTTTCATTTTCTTCCTCTCCTCCATTTTTGTTGGGTTGCTTTTATTTTGAATATCATGAAACTGACTCCTGAGGAAGAGGCGGAGTTACAGAGAACCGTCCCCCCCAGGACTGGATGGTTGGTGTTTGGCCTCCCCCTTCCGGAGGAGGAACTTGAGAAAGGCCTCCTTCGTGGCCATATCGGAGGCTCTTCCTCCTCCAGGAAATCCAGGGCTTCCGCCATACCCAAAAGTCAAAACACTTCGTTACCACCGTCTCACCAGGGTGGGTCTAAACCCGCCAGTGCTCCTCTACCTCCTTCAAACCCTGTTGGCCCTACACCCAAACCGATTCTGGACCTGGATCGTCCTAGAACTCCACCCATCTTGGGCCCCTAGGTTTCTAGGCCTAGAAACATTAAAAGCCCAAGGGAGCTCCCTCTCCCTTGTCGTCGCTTTGATCCTCTTACCGGCCTCTCCTCTTCTTCGGATGAGACCTCCTCCTCTTCGTCGGATGAAATAATGGAGGTTAAGTATGATGCCTATATTGATTATGTTTCCGATGCCATGTACTATGCTCAACTTGGCTCTAATGACATCACTGATTCGATCTTGGGGTCGTGTCGGCACAACCCCATATTCTCATCCACCAAAAAACCCCAGCCGAGGTCAAGCACCCGAGTTGGCGGCGACGAGGTCCCGACCTCAGCCTCTTCTGCATTTGATGCATTACCTCCAGGTATGTTTACTAATTTTTGTTTCTCTTCTTCATTTACGTAGGTATAATGGATGTTGCTTTGGAAACTGTAGACGAGTCCCTGTCTATCGAGTCCCAATCAGACGTAACTTCGACTTTGGAATCCAAATTTGCTTGGGTGACTCATGAAGCCCTTCGAACTCTCTCCACCCTTGACCTTCCTAGCATAGTATCCACCCCGGTGGGGAAACAAGATGGGTTTGTCATCCGGGCTCCCCTCTCGGGTGAGCTCGTCTGTGCTCAACGGGAAGGGAATGACCCTAATTTTTTCTTCTTTTACAGGATGTAGTTACCCAAATAGGCATTACCTTTCCTTTTTCTTCCTTCGAGGTCGAGGTTTTAACTCACCTCCGAGTAGCCCCTTCTCAACTTCACCCGAACAGTTGGGGTTTTATCCGTACCTTTGAATTGTTTTGTGAAGATTTAGGAATTCCCTGTATTGTCCCTCTTTTCTTCTATTACTACTTCCCTCATACTCCTAGGACGGGTAAGGAGCCCCCTAACCGGACAGGGTGAATCTCTTTCCGGAGTCAAAGCAAACAAAAGCTTTTTAAACCGTTCACCGACTCCTTTAGGGGTTTCAAGGACAAGTACTTCAAGGTAGTCGCTGAGCCTGGTCGACAACCGTTCTTCTTGTCCGGCCCCGAATCATCCGACGTGGAGTGGACATTTCCTCTATATTGGTCTGAGGATCATTATAAACAGGCTCGATCGAATTATTGATTTACCGAGGAGGAGCTATGCGACTCCGATGCTTCCTTGGTTTTTATAATCTCTGAATATGTGGATACTCATGGTCAGCCTAACATAGCCAATTATATTGGCGACGGCCGTCAAACTGGTTTGCCTTGATAACTACATTATCTTCTAAGTTATGCTAATTACATTTGTACGTATTGGCTGACGTTGTTGTTTCTTTCTTATTGTAGCTGACATGGGACCACAACCAACTCCCCCCACCAAGACCAAATCCGACGCTGCTCCCAACCCCAAACCGGCCGAGGCTAAGGGTAAGGGGCCAGCTTCCGAGAAGCCCCTTGCTCCCACCAAGTCACATAAACGTCCTCCGCCTTCCTATAGGATGATCTTGGATGGTGAGAATAAGAGGGCCAAAGTGGTGTCGGATACGCCTGCGGCCCCCCGTCCACCTGTGGCTCCCCGTCCCCCAACTTCATCTACTCCGGTGTCCGCGGTCGAGACCGTGGATCTCACTGTGGCGACCTCCCAGGGGCGCACTGCTCCCACTGCTGATTCCGGGCGTCCCGACTCTCGGGCGGCTTCGGATAATGTATGGAGAAAGGGGGTAAATGAGGATTTGGTCAGATTGACTAAGACCCTTTCTCGTATGCTTGAACCCGGCGCCCCCATAGGTGAGGAACTAGCCGAGCTCGTCGTCGTCGAGGAGTATGCCTTTCGGTGTGCTTCCTTGGTGAGAGCACTTGCTACAGTGCGGGACAGGTATGTATCTTCGACGTAAACCCTTAAGCTTTTATTTATATTCTGCTCGTGAGTTAAACTTGTATATAACAGGTATGGCGTCGCACTGGAAGAAAAGAAAAAAGCTTATGAGGAGCTTCTTTCCACTAAGGCCGGGCACGAGAAGGTGCGGGCCCAACTTGCCGCAGAAATTCGGCAGCTAAAAGAAGAGCTGCTTACGCCCCAAGCTACTTCTGCTTCTTTGCGGAGTGACTTGGGTCGGGCTCAAGGCTCTCTTGAGGTTGTTGAGCAGCAGGTAGCCCTCCTGACGTCGTCGCTCGATTCTTTAAAAGCCGATCATGAAGGAAAAGTCTGGGCTTATGAGGATCGGCTGGCCTCCATGAAGACCTCTCTTGTTGCGGCTGCCGAGGAGGGTTTTACCAATGCCATCGAGCAAATACAACATTTGAACTCGGGAGTGGTACTATTTACTTCCGGGATGCATTATATGGCCTATGTTGACGACGGCCATTTGGTTCCTCCCACCGGAGCTGAGAATTCTTCCATGGCGGCTACTGAGGAGCCCGCCCACATGGAAGAGATTTCCTCTGCCGCCCCGACTACCAATGCTTCCGCTGACGAACAATCCAAAGCCGCCGTCGACCAGCAGCCTGCTGTCGAAAATTGAAGGACCGGGATGCCGGTTTTATTTGTATTTATTTTATTAATGTTGATTTTCGAAACCTGAACATATTTAACGTTGGGCTTTGAGCCTAGAACATATATTTTAGATTTTCAATGACAATCGTTTATTATATATGCTGGCTTCTTTTACCCGGTGAACAAATATTGTATGCGCGTATTCTTTGGTTCCAACGACCAAGTATCATATTCGCATTTCTTATTGGGGACTTAAATTTTCACTATGAACAACTTCGCTAAGGGATAGTTTCCACTGCTGATTTGATCAGAACCGGCTAGCGTATCATTCACAGCTCGTAAGTCGTATCACGTTTTAAAAGAACCATATGAATCATGGTTTACCGAGATCCATACCCTATAAAACACCATGATACTGAATATTATTTTATTGAAATTGTAGCCGTCATATTACAATGTTTATTGAGAACCATATGTTCCGAGTTGAACTATCATTCTCGGCCCATACTCTCAAGAATAAAACACTTGGAATCTACAATGGTATAACTGATACTACTAAAAGAACACAATTGTGCCCGGAAACATGAATTCCGAATTCCTATGGTGCCTTCTGCAATAAAGAGGACCATATGTACTCGGGAATATATCCTCCAAGTTCATACCCTCAATAAAAGAGAAACCTGCCTCCCTCCATTCGGCTGTGTGCTCTCAATGAAAGAGAACCATATGAACTCGGATAAAGCAACCTTCGAGTTCATACTCTCGATAAAAGAGAAATCCACACCCTTTTGCCATGCGTTGACGAGTGTTAGTTGTAATATTTTTTAAGTTTATCGGCATTCCACGTCCGCTTGATTGGTCTTCCATCTAACGTTTCCAACATGTAAGCCCCCTTGTCCAGTTTGTGAGTTATCTGATACGGGCCTTCCCAATTGGCCGCGAATTTTTGGTTTCGGGCATTCTTGTTCCCGATGTCGGCTCGTCGCAAGACTAACTCGGCCAACTCGAATTGCCGTGGGACCACTTTCCTGTTGTAGGCGTGTGCCATTTGCTGTTTTGCCTGGAGGTCCTGAGCATGGGCGGCTACTCGGATTTCGTCGATAAGCGCCGACTCCAGCGCCAAGGCTTCATTATTTGATTCCTCTCCTTCTCGTAGAACCTGTGTCCACCACCACGATTGTTGTCTGACCTCAATTGGTATCATGGCTTCGCTTCCATAGGTCATCCGGAATGGAGTCTCACCTGTTGACGATTGGACAGTGGTCCGAATGCCCCAGAGCGCATAGTACAACTGCTCTACCCAATTAGATCTGGCGTCATACATTCTTTTTCGCAGAGCTTCTAGAATTGTTTTATTCGCGGCCTCCGCTTGCCCATTGGATTGGGGATGCTCAACTAACGCAAATCTGTGCCGGATATGGAAGCCGGCCATCATTTCTTGGAACCCTTTGTCTATGAACTGTGTGCCATTGTCAGTAACGACCTCCCCGGGGATTCCAAACCTTGAAATGATATTCCTTTCAAAGAATTGTCGTATCCGAGCAGACGTGATCGTGGCCAGTGGTGCCACCTCTATCCATTTGGTAAAGTAATATACCGCGACTATCAGCCACTTCATTTGTCCCTTCGTTGGCTTGAATGGGCCCAGTAAATCCATGCCCCATTTGTAGAATGTCCATGGTGTCGAAATAGATTGCAATGTCTCGGGTGGCGACAAAATTCGGGATGCTTGCATCTGACAATTTTCGCACTTCTTTACGTGTTCGGCCGCATCCGCTCCCATGGTCAGCCAGTAATACCCAGCCCGAAGCGCCTTCCGTACTAGTGCTCTAGCGCCCATGTGTTGTCCATTGATACCCTCGTGTATTTTGGACAACACATATTCTACTCGGTCCAGTGGCACACAAACCAACAGCGGGCTATGCAAACCCTTGCGATATAACTCATTGCTGACAATTGTGTACATGGCTGATGTCCCATCAACCTCCGGGCTTCCACAATGTCATCTGGTAATATTCCCTTCTCCAAATAATCCATTATTGGACGCCTCTAGTCCTGGTCGGTTGTGATCATCATTATGCACGACGGCTGCAAAACTTGTTGTTGGATCACCATTCGATTATTACCAGGGTTCTTGGTGCTAGCTAATTTTGACAAAATGTCAGTCCGAATATTTTCCTCCCGAGGAATATGACTAACCTCCACTTCGTCGAATCCGGCTATGATTTCCTTTACCTGGCCCAAATATTTTGACAATAATGGTCCTTTCACTTGATAGCGACCATCAATTTGAGCCGCCACCAATTGTGAATCCGTGAACACCTTCACTTTTCCAGCTTCCTGTTCCTTCGCTTGTATTAACCCGGCAATCAGCGCTTCGTACTCGACTTGATTATTCGACGTTGGGAAGTTAAGCTGTAATGAGAATTCTGTAGCGACTCCATCCGGGTTCTCAATTATGATTTCGGCTCCACTGTCTTTCCTGTTGGATGAGCCGTCCACATATAACGTCCACCAACTCCCTATTCCCGAGGCGTGGGGAGTAAGTTCTCGTACAAAGTTTGCTAGTGCCTGGGACTTGATTGCTTGTCGAGCTTCAAATCTTAAATCGAACTCGGATAATTGGACTGCCCAATTCGTCATTCTTCCTGCCAGATCCGGCTTATGAAGCACCTGTCGGATTGGTTGGTCTGTCCGGATTACAATGGTGTGGCTTTGAAAATATGGGCGCAACTTCTTGGCGGCTACGATCAATGCAAACACCAACTTTTCCAGTTTCTGGTAGCACAACTCGGAATCGCACAGAGCCCGACTGACAAAGTACACGGGTTTTTGTGCCCCCTTGACTTCTCGCACCAACACAGCACTGATAGCCTCTTCGCCTACCGATAAATACATAACCAATATTTCTCCTTCTTCTAGTCTTGATAACACCGGGGGGGGTGCTAAAGATTTTTTCATGTCGTCGAAGGCGGCTTCACACTCCGAGTTCCACTGTATGACAGATTGCTTCTTCAACATCTTAAAAAATGGGAGAGCCTTTTTCGCCGACTTCGGCATGAAACGCGTTAGTGCGGCTATCCTTCCCATCAGCTGTTGTATTTCCTTCTTGCTAGTCGGAAAGTGCATATCCAACACGGCTCGACACTTATCTGGATTAGCTTCTATGCCTCTGTGTGTCAGCATGAACCCCAAGAATTTTCCGGCTCCGACTCCGAAGGTGCACTTCAGGGGGTTTAGCCGAATATTAAATTTTTGTAACCGGCTAAACGTCTCTTCAAGGTCTTCGACGTGCTTACTGATTTCTGCAGTTTTGACTATCATGTCATCGATATATACTTCAATGTTACGTCCGAGTTGCGGTTCGAACACCCTGTTCATCATCCTCTGATATGTGGCCCCCGCGTTCTTTAACCCAAACGGCATAACATTATAACAGTACTTTTGCTTTCTCGAATTGTGTCATAATAACATTGCCTAGAGTCCTTTTGGTCGCCGCATACTGTCACCACCTATCCGTTACCGCCCACAAACTTGAGCTTCTGATGCTTCATAGACATCAAAATGTCCCATCTATGAATAGTAGGTCTTCCCAATATCATATTGTATTGGGACGGGAAATCAGCGACCACAAACTTCACCCTTTCTGACTTGAAAGCTTCTTTCGTACCCAGAGTCAGTCGTAAGGAGATGGATCCTTTAACATTCGTGTTGCCACCATTGAAACCAATTAACATGGTTTTGCATGGTCTCAAATCTTCAACATCGAGGTTCATCTTCTTGAACGCGCTCCAAAGGATTATATCAGCGGAACTTCCATTATCTACGAACATCTTTCGTACCCGGCAATTGCCCACTGTTCCCGTGATGACCAATCCATCTTCATGCCCAGGAAATACTCCTTCCATATCCTGCTTTGTGAAGTATAGGAGTGGAGGTTCCGGTTCTTGAACTTTGGCTGTGTTTGGATCGATAATACCTCCTTCAAGTATTTCTTTCTTTGATTGGCGGTGTCGCCTCTGCCTCCCATGGCCCCTGAAATCACGTTACATTCGAACTCGGGTTCTGGGAACATGTCATCCTCTTCTCGCGCTTTCTTTCTTTCACCTTTCTTTCCTGGCCGATCCTCATCTCCCTTACGTTTATTCTTTCTTCCTTGCATTTTGATCACATATTGTCTCAGTCTGCCTTCTCGGATAAACTTCTCGATTGCATCACGCAGATCCCAACACTGGTCCGTAGTATGTCCCGGTCCGTTATGGAACTCGCAAAACCGTGACTTATCCAACCTTACTTTGTTGAAAATGGGACGAGGTCGTTCTACTTTTTTCATATCCGTAAGCGCTACCTCCTTCCAAATCTGAGAACGGGAGACATTTAGCGTAGTGTACTTGTCGTACTTATTATCATATCTGCCCGGCTTGAATTTCACTTCGTTATTTCGGGCACGATTCTCTGCGTGGCCCCTATGTTTTGGGGGCGGACTTCTTCTCTTATCGCTTCGTTCCTTCTCACGTCCTGAACTGTTAGCTATCTCCATCTGCTTGAGCTCCAAATATTTCTTTGCCCGGGCACGAAACTCCGTTAACGACTTCACTGGATCTTTATAAATGGACTTGGAAAATCGTGAAGAACCATTCAGCCCGGTAGAGATAAGGTAAACATGAACCTTCTCCTCCAACCCGTGCACCTGTAAAGCTGCTAGTAGTTTGCAACGTCTCGTCGGGTAACTGTCTTACTTTCCCCAAAGTGAACTCGGACTTTGGCTGCTTCTTACTAGTCGCAAAGTTTAATAAGAATTTCTGCCTGAAATCTTCAAAGTTCCTTATCGACCGGGGTGGTAATGTGTGGAACCATGTTTGTGCCAGCCCAGTCAACGTAGTAACGAAAATCCTCAAAATGATGGGCTCATCAATGCCCCGGACGCACATTTGCAAATCAAACTCGTCAATATGCACTTGTGGATCCTAGGTACCATCATATTTCGACAAGAATGACCCATCAAAGTCGTCCAAGTATCGAGCGTTCACGATTTCGTCCATGAAGGGACTGTTGTTTTGTTGTCCTCTACTGTATTTCCGGTGATAAACGAGTCCTTCCTTCCCACGTGGGACCGGCTCCCCCTCCTTATCATGTTCAATCAATCTTTGATTGGTTCGCAGGGCGTCCACGTTATCTACTCGGCAAATGGGATTTGCGTCATTCTCTACTCGGGTATACGTCTGTTCGTCCCTGTTGACTCTATCCCTTGTTGATTTGGGCACTCGGATCTTCTCACGTGGTGGTCCCACAGTTCGTACTTGATCTCCTTCTTGCTCGGTATTCCTCAATTGATTCAAGTGCACCCTCAAATCGCGTGACTCCTCGTTGTGGTTTGAAACATGTACTCGTTCCCCTATTCTCTGTAGTTTTTGTTCCAACTGTGCTATTCGTTGCATCTCAGCTTTCCTCCATTCTTCGTTACATTCCTCCATCTGACGTGTTATGCTCCGAATGTCTTCCTGTCTCTGAAGAGTCTGTCTTCTCTCCATACTTTCAATCCGACTCAAAATTGAATTGAGAGCATTGTTGACGAACTACCCTCCCAATTCCTCCTCCTGCACCATCCTCCTCGGCGGAATATCTCTCCGTTGATCAGTCTGGGCTAGAGAAGAAGCTGCGTCGGAGACAGCTTCTGTGATATGCACTTCTTCTCGCTGCACCATGTTTCGATTCTCCGGTATGAGTACTTCTCGGTTCGGCATCTCGGAGCGTGGTACAGATTGACTGTTTCTCGTATTCACCATTGCTAAAGCGTGGGACTCGAAATTTATCGTTTCCCACAGACGGCGCCAATGTTCTGTCTATTTCTAGAACTCAAATGTGTAACACGAAGGTGCTACGTGTTTACTATTTGATCACTTTAACTCTGTAACTTCAAGGATATCAATGGAGAATGATACCTCGAAGCAGAAGATCACAGAGATACACCAATTGACGTGGGGTGTGTGCTCTGTGTAATGGAAAGAGAGAGAGAGTGCGTGTACCTTTTTAGCTACAAATATCAAGTATTTATAAGCACATTACCTTGCAGTTATCACACGAACTGCTTCCGAGATTTCTGGCCTCAATCCACACGTCTCTAACTGCCGTTATGGACTAAGTCATACCCACGTTCCAGGAATTGAACGCATGATCCTTAAACAATAATTGGGCCTGCAATTAGGCCCAGACTATTATTTCCATAACAATTTCCATCTTGGCTCATCGAACAATTGTGTCTTGAGTGGAAAAATAGTTGTTCCACCAATTTTCGACACTATTTCATGCAACAAATTTATAGGAGTAATTATATTCGTGAATTAACTGTATTTTTAGTTTTCACATATCATAATTGCGTAATTTTAGATTCTAAGTTTTTGTTCTGGTAACTAGGTCTTTCTTTGTGAGTTTGCGTCTTAACCTAGAAGCATTCACGTGTATAGTGTAATCTGGTGCCTTAAGTCTGCCCCTGGGGTTTTTATCTTTACGGCCCTCCTCCCCCATCTCATAATGACAATATAGGCCTTTAACTCTCAATTAGTTACAATTCCAAGGTAAATAAAAACTCCCAAGGATTAGGAGCATTACAAGTGAGTTGATTTTCGATAACCGACCATGAGATTGGAGGTCGTGTGACAGGAAATTGATGAGGTACACAGTCTCTCATACTCGAGTGCGTGAGCATGAAGAGACTTGAATTGGGAGGCTGGTTGGCGGGTGAGCAATGAGGTACATAGTCCCTCATCCTAGAGCGCTTGAGCACAAAGAGACTTGAAGTGAGGGCTCGATCGGCATGTGAACAATTAGATATACAATCCTTTAGCATTGAGTTTGTGAGCATGAAGAGACTTGAAGTGGGAGTTTGATTGGTAAGTGACCACTGAGGTACATAACCCCTCAGTCTCAAGTGCGTGAATACGAAGAGGCTAGTGGGAGTTTGGTTAGTAGGTGATTGATTTGTATACATTCTTTCAATCTCGAATGCGTGAGCACAAAAAGGCTTCAAGTGGGAGTCCAGTCGATAGGTGGCCGATTAGGTATATTTTTAATTGTGTAAATTAAGTTTCTACTCATCATAATTGTGTAATTTTAGTTTCTCTTTTTATTGTATTTCATTAAATATTTAACATATTTTGTTGACATGATACTAGATGATGATGTGTTAATGACATGATAGATAACATGAGACTAACGTGTCTTGATTACATTTTTTGTTCATTATTTAGTATAACAATCTTGAGGAATCACAAATGTAATTAAGCTACTTAAATATATCAAACAACATGATTGGTGACACATCATCATTAAGGGTCGCGTCAATAAAATTTGTTAAAATATTTAATAAAGAAACCAAAATCACATACTTTGAGGGATCCAATTTGTACAATTGAAACATAGAGATTAAAATCACTCAATTATGATATTTAGAAAGACCAAAATAAAGTACAATTAAATTTATATTCAGATACTCAACTTCTCCTACAACTCACTTTCATCTCATTTTTCTTTAACCACATGGATCAGTTTCTCACTCTTCTTTTATTTTTCTCTGTATCTCTCTCTTCGTTCCACCCACACCCAAAAAATGAGGTGTACGTTAGTTCCAATCCATAGCAGCTTGGGAAGACCGATCGAGACCAACGATTGACAAATTAGTTGTTCATTCTGAGTCATTTAAATAATATTAACTCTCCTTAATTTCCCACTAATTTCTCACACGCATTGCTATTAATTAAGGTGGGTTCAGGGAAGGTACATCCTAATTAACTATGAACCTTCAAAGCTTGATCTTTTGATTATTTGGACCTTCTGATTGATTATGCTAGCTAGGCAACAAGGGTAGTAGGTTGCCAAATTGATTTTCCTTCAATAACTTCCTTTTTCCTTGGCCCTCCTGGCGCGTCTTACCCACTTTATGCCCACTTTAACAGGTCCCTGTCGCAATCCAACATAACATGGTCGAGCACCATAAACATATATAGCCGCGTATTTTGATCCCTGTTCACTTCATTTTATTTAATATACACCAAGCTTTATTTAATTTATAGCTAAACTTTAAACTAATATCTTTTTGTAAAGCTCCCAAAAATCTTTATCAGTAGTTGATCCCAAGGAAGCTATTTGTGAATCATTTTTTCAAATCATATAATATAACCTTCAGTATCCATATCCGTGAGTTACATGCATGTCTTTCGGAAAAGAGAAATAATATGCGGAAACATTCATACATGGATAATATTGAAATTTATTTTTGGTGTGAAATAAGGATAAATTAATTTTTAAAGATCTGAAATTCAAATTTTGTCAGTGAATGTGTAAAAAAATATAATAAATTAGTTTCACATATAATTTAATGATAAATTAGTCCCCAAATTTTATAATTTAATGTCAAGTTAATCTTAAAAAAATATAAATTATTATCAAATTAATTCTTAAATATTAAAACATAATGATAAAATGATCTCACAAATTTAACAATAAGACAAATTTATCGCACTCATATTCGAAAACTAATTTATATTTTTCATCTTTTATTGATCAATTTATCACTATTTCACACTTTAAAACCTATTTGTTCATTTACCCTTCATATATTTCTTCATATACTTATATTTCATCAACACCTTTTTTTTCTATCAAATTATACCATTTATTATACATATATTTCTCTCAATCCTTCTTTCAGTGTTAAACAAATTAAGATTGGTGTCAACCAATCTTTTTTCTTTGGGAAATGTCAAAAATTCCCACATATTCTTGGTGATTGTCGCTCCGTGTCTCAACCACCATCCAAACTCCATTAAAAGGAAAGAAAACGAATAAATAAACAATAAATTAGAAAGCAGGATCAATAAAAATCAAATTTAATAGCCATTTACCCGCCACATTTATGCATTGGCGCTCTCTAGTCTTTAACTCTCCACCACCTCACCCTTTTCCTTATAAATCATCCCAACACCCATATATCAAACCTCAACGTAAAAACTAGCCAATATATAGCTTTTAGCTTATATTATACACGTACCACACTCATTGTGTCATAACACAAACCCTAATTCTTCATCATATACCATGGACTGGTTCTCCTGGCTATCCCGGACCAGCCTAGAGCCCTCCCTCATCTACGAATACGGCCTCGCCTTCGCACGCAACGAGCTCCAGCTGGAGGATGCCATCTACTTCAACCACGAGTTTCTCCAGAGCATGGGAGTTTCCATAGCAAAACACAGGCTGGAAATCCTCAAGCTCGCGAAGAAAGAAGACGGTGGCAGTGGGACAATGATGATGAGGAGCAGCAGCAGCATCAAGTTTTCTATCAAGAAGTGCCTGAGGAAGTGCTTCAGCAAGCTAGTTTCGCGTGAAGATCACCATGAAGCGATGATGATGACAACGACGATGATAGCGACAGAGGCGAATTGGTACCAAGGGAAGTGGAGGAGGGCAAGGCACAATGGGAACAATGAGGATCTAAAGGGAGATAATAATAATAATAATAATAATAATAATAATAATAATAATAATAACAATAAGGGAGTTCAAAGAAGTAGAACTATTGCATTATCAGGGCCTTTGGATGGGAATGGAGGAATAATTCATGAGAAGATGGTGAACAACAACAAGGTGATGAAGCTATCTGGTCCTCTTGATGGGAAAATGAATGGTGGTAACAATGAGAGAGTGAATATGTATGCAAGTGCAAATAGAAGCCCAATGATGAGTACTAATACTCCTAATAGGCTTCTTGATGGAAGGTTCATGGGCTCAGTAAAGAGCCCTAGGCTTTCTGGGCCACTTGATGCAAGATCAACCATGATTAATAGTAGAAGCCCAAGGTTACCTAGGCCTTTAGATGAAAGGGCCGAGAGTCCAATGGGTTATAGTCCCTACAATAAGGTCAGAGCTGATGCTGCTGATTATGATGATGATTATGCAATGTGGCCTACATTGTTTGAGGACCTTAAACCAACTTAGATGATTATTATTATTATTGTTATTATTATTATTATTACATATTTTGTATTTGTTTCCTCATGGCGTATTATTATATTACACTTTGATGGCGAGTGACAGCAACGTTTTTTGGTACAATAATGATTAGTAGCTTGTGAAAATGAAATGTGATGTTTACTGCAACTTTTTGTTTTGTTTCTTTTATAACCTTGTCCACTTGAGTGTTCTGTGTTTCAAGTTTCAACAACCTTTCGCATGACGTGGTACATGGATTCAAGGATATTTAATACAAGCTGCAAGTTGTATATCCCCACAATGAGATCACACCATTTATTGATAATTACACTGATATCTCTAGATGTTAGCCCTTGTTACAGTTCTTATTTGAAAAATTGCAATTATTCTCAATTACTATTGTTAGTTTTAAGCAAGCTTTATATAATCCTTGGATGAAACAGGGGATATATTTGACTTCTTTGAAGAAAAAAATCGTTTAGAGCGTTACATGAATTAAATATATATAAAAAAAAATTAAAAGTATAATTTTCCGAACAAGGATATCTCTATAATTAACCCCAACTTCATGAAAATTTTATACAATTTTCCTTATTATTTAATAAGTGCAAGGAATGCTGATTTTCTAGAGAGAGAACGTATATTGCATGGTATACGAATATGCAACTTCAAAGTTGTTATTGATTTCTTTAAAGTAGTGATTTAAATTTTCTTAGTATCTGTTACACGTGCATTAAGAAAAGAGTATCTGATACAAGTATACGATGAATATTTCGTTAATTTATTTATAAGTATCTATGCATCGGGTAACTTCTTAGAGCAGAGCTTAATTCTGCTATTCTAAAAGCTGTTTTCTGATATGGGTATTTTATAAGTATTTACAGTTTGCGACCACAAATACAGGACAACAGCTTACACTTATAACTTTTTGGCTCAGTAGACACCAACCAAGTCTTAAAAAAAAAACATTTTGATGTGAAGTTGATATTAGAAATTGGACCATCCACCGAGGTGCTCATAATTTCAAGTCTAGGTTGCCAAAAGTTTTGAAGCATAAAATCAAACAAAGAGTATAAACACATCCCAAATCATTTATAGCAAATTTCAAATTTTCACATTAGACTAAGCAATGATAGTACATATATATAAATCTCAGTAACTATATCATCATTAAAACATGTCAATGTATATTAAATTAATTGGCCTCTATACTTAGGTAGACAGATAATCTTTAAGCCTAACATGCAAGAAAAAACAGGCATTTTCCATGCGAGATACCAATTTTGATCTTCATTATTGATGCCCAGCTACATATAAATCGCAGTAATGGCAGACCAGAAGGTAATACCAGCACAACTGGTACAGAATAGAACTAGGAAGCTCAGTTTTATTCATTGTTCAAACTACTTTCAGTGATTTGAAGATGTTTGAGGTAGCCTAAAAGAGCCTCCAGCATAAAGCATTTGGTAAACGGGCTTAATTCTCAAAGTCAGAATAATGCTCAAGACGATGCCGGCAGCACACACTCCAGAAAGAATAAAAAAGGTAAGCTTAAAGCAACTTGGACCGATGCAGGAAACGCCAGAATCGAGAAGAAGGCCTATACCATGCTGCTTTGCTGCCTCATTGTCATATATGCTCCCTGCTAGCAGTGCTGAAAAGAGGAATGCGCCAATTGGATTCCCCAACGACATGAAACTGCTCAACACGCCAAAGTGCTTCAAACCAAAAAGCTCGGAAACAGTTGGGAGCATCACGGAAACTTGCACACCATAGCAGACACCAAGAAATGCAATTGCAGGATAAAGGGTTCCATTGATAGCAAAGGCAAACAGAAGGTATACAACGAGCATAAGAGTCTGTGTGCACGTCATCCAGACGGTCCTTGGGATCGTTTTTGTCCTGAAAATGTGAGAATTACATTCTGTTGAATCAATTAACTAAAGAGAAAGCCGCTAGTTCCTTGGCACACTATATCACACTACTAACATTCAGTAATTAGTTCAAAGATAGTTTTGTGGCTCTGCAACTAGTTCAACGTGGGTTCAGAAGTTGAATTTACAGTTCCAAAAAAGCCCAAATTAACAATGCTCAGTTGGATGCAAAAAGTTTATTTTTCTATTAACTTCATGTATTGCTCTAAAGCCATGTTTACACAACGATGATTTGTGATTGTCAACAGCTTTTACCTATCTGATACAGCAATACAGTTGTTCTAATAATATATAAGATGTGAATCATATGATACTTGTAAGATGCATGTCTAGATAAGTATAAAATTCATAGTACAGGATAAATGTATAATTGCAATTCTACAAATCTAAGTTATATTTCTTGAACATTACTAAAAAACAAAATAAAAATTACTAACCCTGTCCCTAAATATAAGGCTCTTTTTAATTTTGTTTGTCTATTTTTATAAGACTCTTTTTAAGTTGTCTTTTGCATTAATTTTTGTTACCCAAATACCCTTAGTTACTTTATAATAAATGTTATGTATTAAAAAGATAAATGCATTATCTCTCTTATAAGGATTGGAATAAAAAACTAGCACACATTAATTAATTAGGTACGAAAGTAATTAAGTGGAAAGAAAGAGATCATGAGTCCCAAAAAATTTAAGGATAATTTGGGCAAAAATAATACAAATTGTTAACAAATTTAATGCTACCAACTATATTAATCAACTTTCTTAAAAGGTGTGAATTAGTTAAAAGAGTCTTATATTTAGTGACGAAGGTAATATATATCATTTTCATCATAAATCACTTTCCATTGTCTACAAATAGAAATAATATCAATTTCATTCCTTTTTTGAAATCATCTATAAAGAGGACAGTTTCCCATTTTCGTTCATCAAGGAACAATGCTTCTATGTTTCTATATTATACATGATTCTATATCGTATATGTAGAGCTGTATTAGATTTTCATAACTTTTTCTAAAAGCTTGAATACTTCAGAAGTCCATATCAATAAAGTATCCACATCTCCACAAGTATCAGTATCAGACACATATCAATACAGATACATGAAGCAAGTATCATAAATATGGAGCTCAAAATTATATCTTAAATTTACTCAGCATAAGTAAATGTCACTCACCTGACAAAATGTTCAGACACAACTCCTCCACCAAGCCGCCCCACAAAGTTACAAAAACTGAAAATTGACAGCAAGGTAGTGGTGTCTTCCTCCCCTTGAGCAATACCTATTTGTGCAAGATTATTAAGAACAGTAACCCCAGTGCCAACACCAACAAAGAAGACAAAAAATAGCAGCCAGAAATCAGCCTTCACTATAGCCTCAGTGAACTTAAAATCTTCCCCACGTTTCGGCCTTCTCTTCTTCTGCTTCACTGCTCCCTCACCCAAAGCAAGAAGCTCAGCCACCTCAGATGAATCATCCTGATCATCAAAACTCCCAAGGGCCCCTGCCGACGAAGACGCAAGCAGTGGTTCGGCATTCTCATCTTTGCCCTCAGAAGACCAAACTAGTTGCTCCGGCGAGTCTGATTTAGAACCATTCCTAGGAAACAATGTCATCTTCAAAGGGACAGCAAGTGGAGCAATGAGTAGCAGAATCATCACAGCCACCAAAACATACGAAACAGCGCCACTAAATGGAGTGATATTACCCACTACCGTAGTCGCAAGAAGGTACACACCCAAGACCACACTGGAACCTTGGACAAACAGAAAATGGTAAGGCTCTACAGGGTCATCACCGGTGGCCGGAGTACAAGGCCTAACAAGAAACATCATGCTGAAGCAAACAACAGGAATACCAACAGCAATAAACAACAGGAACTTGGAAGAAGAATTATGAAGCACAATGCTGTAAATCTCGGTAAAAACTGCAGCACTAAGCCCCCCATAACCTTTCAGAATCCCTGCAACAGAGCCTCTGCTAGCAGGGAAGTTTCTCATGTTGGTCACGAGAACCGCAGTGGTTAACCACGCACTACTGTTAGCAGCAACAACTAGAGCAAACCATAGCTGCAACATCACATAACAGTAAATTACAGTTAGCACTGTCATATTAGTAACAGAAACTAAGAAAATTCAAAAAAAAAAAAAAAAAAAAAAAAAAAAAAAAAAAAAAAAAAAAAAAAAAAAAAAAAAAAAAAAAAAAAAAAAAAAAAAAAAAAAAAAAAAAAAAAAAAAAAAAAAAAAAAAAAAAAAAAAAAAAAAAAAAAAAAAAAAAAAAAAAAAAAAAAAAAAAAAAAAGAGACCCTCTGGATGTGTAATAGTCTAACATTTACATCTAACGTGTGTAATTTAACTAATACTAACATTTACATATGGATCAAAATGCCAGTTAAATGGTTTAATTTAGGGACAGCCGAAAATTTCAAGAACTTATAACTTATTTACAATTTCCTTAATTTCAAGGACCATGTGACAGTGCATCACACTTTCAGCACAAAACATGTGATTCACTCAATTTTTTTTTTTTTTTAAACTAAACTACTCTTTTAGTCTCTTTGTTAATAAAATGTTCAATTTAGTCTCATAATTTTCAAAATCACGTCACCGTTGTTGTCATTTCCGTCCTATTGATCGTAACAACATTGGCGGACAACGGAAACTTCACAAAGCGTGAAAATAACACATGTCAAATGTCGCTAATGCGCTACGGTTACTACTCATTTAGTTAGTTATAACCAATAAAAGTGAATTGTTATAAACTTCTTGATAGTTGTGTTCGATTCGATCAAAATGTTGGGCTCAAGTCTATAGTTCTTTGTTACTGTAAAAATAAAATACAGTATTTCGCTAATGCCGCTAAGTTTACTGCTAATTTAGTTGGTTGACCATTAGGCGTGAATTGTTATAAACTCCTCGGTAGTGGGGTCAATTTAGTTGGAAAGAATAACGCAATTTAAAATTAAGAAACCAAATTGAACCACGATTAGTTCATTTTCTGGTGCAGAACTGAAACTAAAATCTTAAAATTAGTATGTGTTTGTGAAGCAGTTGAATCCAAGGCCAACGGATTTTAAATGAAAGTTACAAGACATAGTTGCTTTAAATTTTTTGCATTGGAACGCGCAATTTCTCCGTTCAACAAACACAGCATTAGAAAGTGAGAGATACGAACCGTTATGTAAGGGAGGGAGTGAAGAGTTTCTGAGATGGCGAGGAAGAGGAGGCCGTAGCCGAGGAAGGCGGCGAGGGAGCCGACGGCGAGGAGGAGCCAAGGGGGGAACTTGTTGCAGGCGAGGCCGGGAAGGAGGCCGAGGTTTTCGCCGATGTCGACGGCGACGCCGAGGAGCGTGACGTGGCGCTGGTCAAAGCCGAGAACTGATTTCAAAGAGTGAGAGTAGAGTGGGAAGGTGTATGTGTTCCCCGACGCGATCTGGACCCACACGGCGGCGCCGAGCCCCACCCACGGCGGCCTGCTCCCTCCCTTCACTCTCAACATTGATGATACTTTTGGAGAATTCAAATTCACAGTTAGCAACTTATAGCAGCAGAGCACCTCTGGTGTTTTGTTTTGTATTTTTGGGTGTGTTGCTTAGTGGTTTGGGAGGTGTGGGGAGTGAAATGGACCGAGATTTGTGCTTGTGCTGTGCTGTGCTGTGTCTGATTGTGCTGGTGTTATAGAGAGAGAAAGGGAGCGTGAATGCTTGATTGGGTTTGTTTCGAGAGAGAAAGGGAGACTGAAAGATTGACGTGGAAATGAACGGATTCTCGTGTCGTGATGCTTGCCATGTGCCAAGTGCCAAGATCCAGATGTTTCTGTTTCTGGTACGGTTGTGTTTTGCGTTTCAACGTTACCCGTTACTGTCGCCATTTATACCACCAGCCCAAGATTAAGCCATTATTACTCGGGATTTTCGGTAAATATCAATTTTGGTTGTTTACAGTATAGCATGATAATAAATTAGTTTTTAAAAGATACAAAATTAATTTAATTTTTTAAATATATAAAAGTATTGTGAATAATTTAATGATAATTTGGTTCCTAAACTTTATAATTTAATATTAAATTAATCTTAAAAATATAATTTATTATCAAATTAATCTTTAAATATTATAATTTAATAATAAATTTGTCTAAAAAATTTAATGACATGACCAATAACCAATATGTCTCACTTGTTTGGCATATGAAGATTAGATTTGAATTTTTCATATTTCAAAAATTAACTTATCTATCTCACTTTTAAGGATTAAAATATATATTTATTCTTTTAAATTGTTAAATTGTAATTTTTATCCCTAATCTTAAATTCACGGTTTTGATTTTCTTGATTTTTAATTGTAATATGTGTTCTCCTAATTTTATAAATTAGTGATTTATAATTGTGATTAGTATATATAGTATAGTTATAAATTTAATCATAAATTAAATTTTAATAATTAATATTTTTAATTCATTTATAATTAAATTTGGTAAAAAATATATTTTATAATTAATCTATTAACTATACTAATCATAATTATTAGATAATAATTTATCAATAAAGCAAAATAGTCAATTTATAAACTAAGGAATCAAATGTTATAATTAAAAATTAGAGACACCAAAATAGTGAATTTGGAAAACTAAAGATACAAAATTACAATTTAACTTTTGTAAATTGATATTCAAGGTTCAGCTTTTTTCTTTTCTATTTCAAATGTAGATACTCATTATTATATTTTAAGGTAGAGGGGCAAAGTATGTAGTATTTATATTATATATATATATATATAATATATTTTATACTTGTTCCATAAAATATATATCTTTTATGTTATCATTTGATCATAAGGTATCATGATTGATAAAATTATTAATTTTATAATAATTATTTTACAAAATTATATCTAGCATATTTTTTAATTAATTGATGGAGTAAAATTTTTATATTAACAGAGTAAAAAATTATAGTTGTGAGGAAGTTAGAAGGATTTGGTTTGCTTCCCCCTTGAGAGGTATTATTTATGCCCTGGAAGGGGTTGTTTTGAGGATTGGTTCCAACTTTGCTTGCGCTTTGATGAATCAAAATTGGTAGGGAAATTTCTAACTTACTGTGGGTTATATGGAAGGACATGGTACACAATCCTATTTGGGTTACCTTGGACATGGTACACAATCTGTTTATTGATAATCTCAGTACCAATTTGCTGCTCCTATGTAGCAATGAAATAGACCAGCTAAGGGGATTATAAAGAATATAATCTTGATGCTTCTGTCATAGGAGGAAAAGGATTTGGGCTTGGTCTCATCCTGCATAGAACTTGGGCTCTGTTGTGGCTTATGCCTATAGATTCTTGCCAACATGTTATGAGCCTCACATTGCTGAATCCCTTGCCTTTTGTTTGGCCATTGTGGTTGTCATCCTGAAAATGTTGTAAAGAATGTGAGATAACTCGCTTACTCGTACATGTTGCGAGTTTTGGACTCTCTCTACGTTTTGTCTTTGTTTAGTCCTTCTCTCTACATGTTTTTGCCACTAATTATAGTTCTGTTTTGTTTTGTCCAATGTTTGGAGAAAAAATGGTTTCAGGTGGTGGCAACAAACCTACTGAAGGTGGTTCAGGTGCTTTTGAAAGTGCAAAGGCTAATGGAAATAAAACTGGACCAAGGACTGATGTTGCATGAAATCATTAGGTTTCAATTGATGGGAGTGCAAGAAATCTGAAATGCAAATATTGTAATAAGATTTTTACCACTAGAATCTATCAATTGAAGCATCAGTTAGCGGAAACTTCAAAGGATGTTATACCCTATAAAGATGTTCATGAAGATGTTAAGAAAATGATGTTGTTGAATGGTGGTTGGTTGTAGGAAAATCTAATTAAGAAGTTTTCATAGTTCAAAGAGCAAGGAGTTTTGGAGGTGGGGGGTAAAAGAAAAAAGAAGAACAAGAGGCTGATATTGCAAGTCTTTTCAAGAGAAGGGCAACAAGATACCAACCTTTTGTCAATGTCATTTTCAAGAAGCCTGAGAGGGAGGAAGCATGTAAAGAAATTGCTTTATTTTTTACAACAATGTTATACCTTTTAATGTTGCCAAGAGTGAAGAGTTCAAGAAGATGCTTGGGTTGGTTGCCTCCCATGGTAAGGGATTTAAGCCACCATTCTACCATGAAATTAAAGTTAAATATTTGAAGCAACAAGTTGAAAATATTATTAGCAATTTGGAAGAACATAGACGCTGTTGGAAGAAAACAGGATGATCAATAATGACAAACGGGTGAACAAAAAGAAGGAGGACTATACTCAACGATTTGGTGAATATTCCTAAGGAAACTATCATTTTAAAGTCTATTGATGCTTCTGAAATATGTAAGACAGTAGACAAAATTTTCAAGATGATGGATGAAGTTTTTGAGGAAGTCGGGGAAGAGAGTGTGGTCCAAATTGTAATGGATAATGCTGCAAAATTACCAGGCATCTAGAGATTTGTTGATGCAAAAGAGGAAGAATTTGTATTTGACACTTTGCGTAACACACCAGGCATCTAGAGATTTGTTGATGCAAAAGAGGAAGAATTTGTATTTGACACTTTCCGCAACACATTCATTGATTTGATGTTGGTAAATTTTGAGAAGAAATTACCACTCCATCAAGAGATAATTGCAAGTGGTAAGAAAATCACAACCTATACTGTGGAAGAACTATTATTATTTGCTTATTGCACAATTTTACTAAGGGGACAAATTTGATAAGACCAGTTGCCACTCGTTTTGTCACTTCCTATTTGACTTTGGGATGCTTTCATGACAACAAGGGATCACTTATTAGGATGTTCACATCCAAGGAGTGCAATCTAGTCAATTTGTAAATACAAGAGATAGAAAGCTTATGGAAATTTTGATTTTAGACAAGGGATTTTGGAAAAAATGTTTTGCATTGCATGAGAGGTGTTTTCCCTGTAATGAAGGTGTTGCACATGGTGCATTTAGACAACAAGCCAGGCATGGCATTCATTTTTGAAGAAATAGATAGTGCCAAAGAGAAGATACAAGGTCTATTCAATGGAGTTAGTAAAAGGTAACTAACTAATTATCCTCAATTTTTGAATTTATAATATTATAGACTTTATTTGGAGATTAATTTATTTATTTGTATCATTTTTAGTTACACTCCTATTTGGGAAATTGTTGATGCATGATAGGAATGTGAATTGCATAGGCCTTTTCATGCTACGAGCTATTATCTTAATCCTATGTTGCACTATAATCCTGAATTTTAAGTTGATTATGAAGTGAAGTGTGGAATGTATGCTTATTTAGAAAGGATGGTAGGAGACATTGATATGATAGCTAAGATTGATGCTTAAATTGAGGATTTCAAGAGCAAATCAAAGTTTTTTTGGTAGTGCAGTGACTCATTGTGCATTTCAAACCAAAACTCTAGCACAATGATGAGAGTCTTATGTTGATGATCATCCAGAATTACAAAGGTTATTATTTGAGTATTGAGTTTGACATGTAGTTCATCCAATTGTGAGCATAATTGGAGTGCTTTTGAAAGGGTAAGAATTTGAAATCATGAACTTTATTTTATAATTTTTACTTATACCTAGGATAAGACCTTTTGTGTTAATTAATTTTATAATTATTTAGGTCCACATTAAGAAAAAGGAATTGTTTACAGCAAAGGACAATGAACAATGTGGTGTTTGTGATGACTAATTCAAGATTGAAAAAGAAGAAGGATGTTATGGAAGCAAAAGACTTTAGCATTGATGTTGTTTCTTCTAATGATGAATGGATTGTGGATAATGAAGAAAATTCATACCTTAATGCTTTAGATGAAGACATCTTAGTTGAATTGGGAGAGGATGCTAGTGGTGGAGGTGTTGGTGGTGCACCTATGGATGATTGGAGGTTCTTCCAATTATTGATGATGATGAAGGTGAAAGAGATGCTATTAATTAGGATGAAGATGAAGATCACATGAAGGATGACTATCTTAATTTAACTTGAATGATCTTCTAGGCCTAGCCTAGTGTGTTTTTATTAAGTAATATCAATTTATTTTGAGTAATGTTATGACTTATGAATCTATTTTGAATTACTTTTGTCTAGTGATCTAGTCACTACTCACTAGTGTGTTAGTATTAGGTAATTTGAATTTATTATAAGTTATGCTATGAGATATGACTTTATGTTTTATTAATATTACGAGTTGTCCCTTTTTTTCTTGTCTATATTATTTTTTTATGTATGTGTTTGTCTATAAATATAAATTTTTATGTGTATATAACTCTTACCAGTCGTGTTACAATCTTCGAGTTAAGATCTTTTACCTCCCTTTCGTTCCTCTTACGAGTTTGACAACATTGCATTCAGATGCACCTCCCTTCTATTTCTTTTGAATCCAACTGCCTTAGGCTTGTTCAAGCTTGGAAGAAGGATTTGAGTGGGTCCAATTCCTACTTCTCGGGTATCTTTTAGGATCATTATTCTTTGTGGAGGGACCTCCTTAGTAATTGCCTTTTCTCTTGTAAATAGAAGTGCTAATAGAGTTGTAGACAAACTTACTAGTCTTGCTTTATCAGTAGTTAATGCTTTTTGGCTTGAGTACTATCGTCCCCAAATCGCAAATTTTGTGGCTTTTAATGTAATGCCTTGACGTAAAAAAAAAAAAAAAGGTAGGGAATATGCATGTGATATTAGAGGTGGTTAGGGAGATAAGCTCATATGACCTATTGAATTTGCCACTACAAAATTATTGCATGTGGCACCTATAGAGAAAGACTACGCTTTCATTAGGAGATCAAGAACTTGTCCAATCCACACCACTAATCACGGTGTCTATACCACTACCTCATTTGCCTTACTAAAGAGTTGTTACACCACCTCCTATTAACACCATACTCCCAAGTCCTTCTGTAGGCCTCACAACGATCCCCACTCTTGCCTTTACGGTAGCTTGACTTGTTGAAGTGAACTCATCTTCATAATATTTTCTTTATTAAGAGAAGGAACTACCTCAACAGCACAAGGAAAAAGTACCTCAATAAGACATCAACATACCTCATTAGGATGACTGCAATATGCTTCATCGGGGTTAGAGACAGGTGCAAATGGATGTTGATGAAAGGTCATCATATGTCCTATTATTAATGGGTAAGTGATACTTTTTATTTATATGGAAAGCACTAAATTTGATTTTTGATATTAACTTTTGATTCTTTGCAAGTGAACTCTATCAATTTCAATTACTAAGGGGTAATTAGGTGGGCTATCACAACATAGTTTTGAGGTTCGTTCCATTGATACTTTGAGACCCTAAGAATATTACAGATGATTAGTGGCAAAGACTTATGATAAAGTTGTATTGTATGTATTCATTCATCCTTGGTGGCAAAGACTTACATGCCAACTACCTATTTCACAATCATTATGCATAACAAATTTTTTTGGGATCTTCATCATGAACATATTATTTGTGATACTTTAATAAGTAACATTGCTTAAAAAAATATCTTATAAATATTCTTGCCAAGGTTTGGAAGGCCTAGAAGAAGCCTATTTAGATCTAGATGAGACTTGGGTTGGTCTTGTTTCTTATTTGAATAGTCCAACCTTTAGAGGTTCTTAGCCCAAAACAAGGTCAATCAAGCTCTGACAAAAGGTAATATGCAAGCCATATTACAAGTCACAAGTCTCATCTTGAGGTGGTGCTTGGTCATTGACAAGCATACCAATTCATACAAGTAGACAAATGACCAGTTGATTATTGTTCACATAAGGACTTGCATAATATTGGGCAAATTTCACAAAATTACTAAGCTAAAGAATATCACTAAAGATTTAAAACACATATTTTTTGGCTTGATGTTTCGAGCTTAATAATAAAACAAGTAAAGAAACATAGTTTAAATGTTTTTTTTCTATCATTTTGTAGTTAAAATAAAGTATAAACAATAGTTTATTTTTAAATAACGATGGATTGACAAGGTTAGACTTCACCAAATCACTTTCATTTGACTTAAACATGTAATGAAATACAAGTGACAACCTAGAAGGGGGTTGAATAATGTGTTAGATAAAACTTAAGTTTTTTTTGCAAGATGAAAATTTTCACAAAGCAAGTTTAAGCACAAATTCGAAATGGATGCTCTGCATAGGAGCGTCCAATCACTTAAAACAGGTTTCCACAAATGTTTTTTTTCCACCAAGCTTGTACATCCAAAGCAAGATAGAAGCAACTTATGATAAAAACAAGTTATAACAGAAGCTAGAGTAAAGACACAAGGTTTATATATACTGGTTCACTCAAAATCTTGAACTACATTCAGTTCTCCTACAATTCCTTGAAGGGTTCCACTAATCACAAACTAATTACAAACAAGTTTTTACCCTGCCACTTTTGGCTACCATAAATGTTCTCTAGGCTACTTTTGACTCGCCCTTAATCTTCCCTTGAGATTAACAAACACTCAAATATTCTTTGATTACCAAGTCACTCTTGGCTTTCCAAATTGTTTGAATGAATACAATATTCAAAATTCTCAAAGAGAGGATATATAATTAAGTTTCAATATAAACAGATAACTTTGCTAAGCAAAGAATAAACTTTCTAAGTTTTGGTGTTTGAGCGTCCAATGTTTTGATAGAGTTTCAGCACTTGATTAAATTGATTGATGTGTTGTATATTGTGTTGAGCTTTGAGACTCCTTTTATAGACTTCAGTTTGAATGAATACAATATTTGAAACTCTCAAAGAGAGGATATAAAATTAAGTTTGGATACAAATAGATATCTTTGCAAAGCAAATAATAAACTTTCTAAGTTCTAGTGTTTGAGCATCCAATGATTTGATAGAGTTTTAGCACTTGATTAAATTGATTGATGTGTGGCATGTTGAGTTTTGAGACTCCTTTTATAGACTTCACTGGAGATATATGTTACAAGATTAGAGCCTTCGTTTAAATAGACCGTTGTCTCACCAATGTCATTCTTGCTACGTGGTAGTGTAAAGAGGAGAGAGAAAGGAGACAAAAGGTACAATGGTTTTTCTTCATGCACGTTCTCTACTTTCATTACTTGTACTATTGCAGCTTTTGCAGATAATTCTTCTTTTCTAACTATAGGAGCACATAACTTGAAATTCAAATGTTAATAGAATTTCAAATCAATCAACATGAGGGAAAAACAAATAATAGAACATTCTAGTATAATAATCAATCTCGAGATGCTTCCACGTACAAGGCAATCATATGGACGTTTACTAACATAGTATAAAGCTTTTATCCAAATTAGTTATTTTCTTTTTATACGCATAAAAACATACAATATTTTGTTACTTTCATTACATTATATTGGATGTTGGTTATATCTATAATTAAAACAAGTTCCAGTTATATGAGCATTAGGATAATGTTAACCCATAAGCTTAAAGTGTTACCAAATAAACATTGGATGGTATATCTATGTAATACATAAACAAGTCCATTAGTCCAAACAAAATTTAATACTTATGTTATCATCAAAAACCATAGGAATTGAGGGATCTAACATCACCCAATGTCTCAGGTTTTAACATGCAATAGAGAAAATTAGTTACCCAACTAAGAGTAGCATCAAAGTATCAAAAGATACAAGTGAGTTTAAGTTTCGCTACATCTAACCCTCATTAATAGGGGAAATTAGCAACTAAAAGTCATGAGTAACACCAAATACATGAAGAATGGATGGAGATGCTAAAATTGAGCCAAGAGGACACTTTTATACTCAATCAAACAATGTCCATTGTGCAAAAGTACAAAATATCTCATCAATGACAATCAGCCCCTTTATAAACATAAGTAGAGTTTCTATTTTTAGTGACTATTCGGTTAGTCACCTACTGACACTAGCTAGTGTCAACTACCAAAGAGCAAACACATGGTTGGCATTAAAGACAAATTTAGTGTAAGCTTTAGGACAACACTAGCGATGAATTTTGTTGTAGTGAGAGTACTTATCCTTTCATAAATAGTTGCAATGATTCTTTCATGTCTTTTTGTGTAAAGTTATGTTTATTCAAGCCATATTAATTCGATGAAGGCTAACATGAACTACTTGTGTAAGTGGTTTATTAATGACCACATTTATAAACCATCAATTTGATCTAACTCACATAGCCATATGATGCACCCTCTTCACTAGATTATTTTTCCTTCTTTCTCCCTCTACCTCATCCTTTTTCCGATAGGTGACCATGTTCTCTATATTCCAATCTACACAAAAAAAAAAAACCTCACCATTGCTCATTGTTGTTAGAGGAAATTTTCAGCAATAATGATCCTACCCCCCAATTTTTTTTTCTTTTTTTCTTCTTCTTTGTGCATCAACTTCAATCGTGTTTTTCTGCTTTTGTCTCTCACAATATTGTTCTTAGTAGGCATGAAAAATAACTATACCTGTGGGTACTACCTGAACCCACCTGACTTTGATGGGAAATACCTACTTACATCGTGTAGGAGTACAAATATTACTCAAATTTCTTAAACAAGGATGAGACAAGGATGAGTATTAAACTATACTCGTATTCATACTCACCACTATTACATTTTTTATAATTTTTTTTGTCACAATATATATATATATAAGATTTTATTGCTAGAATTTTTTTTAAAATATAAATCAATTATATTAATAGTTAAATAATTTAAATTAAAATAATAATTAAAAAATAAACTTAAAAAATATACATTTAACTAAAAATATAACTTAATTCTTTATCTTTGGTTTCTTTGTTACTCATTATATAAAACTTTGATTTCTTTTTTATTCATTATTTTTTTATATTTTTGGATTAAAATATAATTAATAACTTAATATATAATTTATTTAAAAATATATAAATTAAAATTATAAAAATAGTAAGACCGAGGAGGATTGCCACTAGTTGGAGAAAATAGGAGGGACGGGGAGGAAGAAATGAAGAAAAAAATCTAGTAAAAAGGGTGCGTCATATGACTATTTGGGTGAAATGAATCCAATGATTTATAATATAGTCTACAATAAACCATTAACATAAGTGATTGATGTTAGACTTTCGTTTTTTCATTTAACTATATATGTAGGTTACCATTCAAGTATATTAACCAAATGATATCTAATATCCAAAAATTACAAGATAAATATTCAAAGACAGATCAAAATGTGACAATTTATAAATAAATGAAAGGCTAACATTTAGAAATAAAATTTAAACATAAGGATCAAATTAAATATATAATTGTTAAATCAAAAGGCATTTATGTTTTTAAACAAATTAAGACTCCTAATTACTTTGATTAATAGTAAAAGACTAAAAGTTGTGTCTGATGTGCTATCAGATCATGGTTTGTATCCCTACGTTTATATTTTTCAAATGATACATCCGTAAGATGATATGACATAATATTTAAGTAGTGCATTTTCATCATAAAATATTCTCCTAGGATCTGTAAAAGTCCTAGAAGAATAAATGGAGTTCATAGTCTAGAAGACGTTGATCCTCATCAAAAGGCGTGCTATGTTGTTGCAAATCTACTATGATGAAAGAAGCGACTTCCCTACTAAAGTATAAGACATACTAGCCTATCAACATGGACTTTGTATGAAGAATGAACATGCATTTAATGTAAGTATTAAATGCTCCAACGGGCTCAAGCTAGACTTCAAACGAAGAATGAAGTGAATAATCCAACAGTTGTGAGACAACATATATTTGAAGATGAAAGCTATATATACAAGAAGCTTTGAAGAAACAACACACAAACCTACTCACGAATTATTCATTCTTTCTTTCTTGTAAAAAACTTTTTGTAATTTCTATATTCTTAAGCAAGTCCCGAGAGGGCTTAGTTGATCCATGATTTATGTTTTTATTTTTCGTTTCCTTTTTGTTTGTTTCGAGAGCTATATTTATCAATTTTGATTCTTTTTCGATCGAGATGTATGGATTCATGGGTCTATGTGTCTATATAGATCCTGTTCGTGGATTAACGAAAATGTGCAAAAGCTCTATTTGCCTCTGCCATTCTATGAGTAAGCTCTCAAAACACTTTGTAAACTTTGAGAGAAAAGACTAAAGTGTTAAATGGTATATTTGTCTGTAAGACGATCACATATTAGTCATTGTATAAACTTTCAACAAATCTTGTTGATTTGTTTAGAGCCAGTAGTAGCTTTCTAGGACAAAGAATATTGAGTTAAGTTAAGCTTGGTGGGCCTCCAAGAATTGGATGTAGTCTCGGGGTAGAGATGAACTAATATAACTTCTTGTGTTATTCTTTACTGCTCTATTTTGTGTTGACTGACAAGGGGTTTGAATATGTTTTTAGTTCTTATATCTATTAACAAAAAAATTATTTTTCCATTGTCTAATAGAGCTTTTCTCAAAGAATCTCTTCTTTTTTTCCCAATAAAATTCATATCAGAAGATAAACGTGTTTTTGATCAAAGTTAAAAATTTTAAAAACATAATTCAACCCCCCTTCTTGTGTTATTTATTTCTAAAATAATCATAAAAAAAACTAAATATATTAACATTTAATTTCTTATATATTTCTATACTAACATAAAATGAGAGTTATCTTATGCTTCTTCCTTTTTTGGTACATGAAAAAGTTTAGGTGAGTTAGGTCTTAGGAGTTCATCGGGATTAAGACAGACCTGAAGGCTTAATGAACATTTTAAGAGGTACTTATAGATTACACATCAACAAAATAATTACATTAATAGTAGGAATTAAATTCATGTTTTTGTGAGATATATAAGTCTATTCCTTACTAATTAGATCATCCTTTGTTGATAGCTATCTTATGCTTTCCAGTATTCAATATAAATTTCACAAATTATGCAAGAAATATGTGTTTGAATAATTCTCACATCTTTTTTTTTCAAACTGATATTAATTATGAGAAAGATAGAGTCATCATATGCCTGAGTTTTGGTGTAAGTTCCCCCTCACTTCATGTTTAAGGAACGTGCATTTTTCTTTCTCCACCCATTTGTAGCATCTAGCAATAAATAGGTGTAAATTCCCCCTCACTTCATGTTTAAGGAGCGTGCATTTTTCCCTCTCCACCCATTTTTAGCATCTAGCAATAAATAGATTCATAAAGTTAGGTTGTTTGGCATCAAATACATTGAATATGTACTGATAAAAAAAGAATACATCGAAGATGAAGACAAAGATCAGGATCAAGAACAAGAACAAATCTCCGGGTTGAGCTGGTCGTGTCCACGAAACATAAAGCACTATTTTAGTAACAGGTGTCCCACCATATCCAATTTGAAAAAGAAAGCATTTTCTTTTTGGATGTAAACAAAAACACGACACGCAACCAAATCTATTTTCACAGAATGCGCGCAACATGAGATTTGGTCCAAGTATGGGTGTGATTTATCGTACTAGAATTGACGAAAAGGACTTAAAGGAAATCAAATAAAACAGATTGATGTTAGTTGCTATTATTTACATTTTTTTATATAAAAAGATGTATTTAGATATTATTTATTTTTACTTAGGGATTATTAATTATTAGGATACAACAGTTTTTGTCACCTAATTTATGTGTTTAGAGTTTAGACTGTTTGAAATATTAAAATATATATTATATATAATGCATTCACGTTTTTTTGAATCATTTTTTCTTTTCAAATTTAAAAATGTAGGATATAATTAATTACTTAATTAATTAATTCTTTAATTTCCTTACTAGTTACTATTTCGTTTATTTTACGCATAATGGAACCAAACAAGTATAATAATTTTATTGTATTTATTTAGTATTTAATTTCATTCTTTCTCATTTCATATTATTTTATTTATTATTGAATATCTGAACATTTTAAAGTACTTTTATGCAATGTTAGTGGTCCAATCGGTGAATTAGTAATTGGTTTGATTTAACCTGATTTATATTAAAAAATTCAAAATTATATATATATATATATATAACATTATTTGATTAAGAAAAATTCATCCACAGTTCCATACTCAAAAATCCAAAAATAACAATTGAAGTATTAAAATTGATAACACAAGTAAAGTGTATTAATAATAAAAGAGAGTGTAAATAGTAAATACCTAAATTAAAATACAAATCCAATTTTTAATAAACATGCAAAATGAACCAGAAGCCCAGTTTTTCAATAAAAAAAAAGAGTGCATATAAACTTTCTGTGAAAACTGCAGGAAGTAATAAAAGGAGTACAGGAAATATCATCGTAGATCTAGCCAGAATAGGCCCAAATAAGAAAAAATCTTAATCCCCAATATATATAACTCTCTCTTCCTATTGTGCCTCATTTTCTCGAACGTTCTTGCTGCACGCCTATGCCTCATTGCCCAGCCCTAGTAGCTGATTATGTTTGGATTTCAGTTGGACAAACCTTCTGGTGCAGCTTTCGACAAGCTTCCGGTGGCGCGAGGGTCGGCAACAAGCATCAAGACCGTGGTGGGCTGGTGGTCGTGAAGGAGAGCAAGAACGAAGGCGTGAAGGACAACGTGAGGCACTAAGGCGTGAAGGAGGGTAAGAGCAAGAACGGCCTGTGAAGAAGAGCGTGAGAAGGAGAAGTCACTGGTTAAATTAGGGATCGAACAATGCAATGTTGTTTTGGTTTTTTTTTAATGCCAAAACCCAGTCCAGGTTTCAAAAATTGGCCGGATCGCCAAGTTAGCACAAAATCGACAGGGTCTTTCCAGGCCAAATGGGGCCAAGATGCATGGTTGATCCAATAACCAAACCGGCCCGGTTATGCAACCGGGTCTCGATTGGACCAGTTCAACCCGACGGGTTTCACAACATTGCTTTTATTCTATGTTTAGTAGGGGGAGAAAAAATAGAGAGAAGGGAAGTAGAAATGTAAGAAAATGAAAGAAATATGATAAAAATGTAAATTGTTCGGTTGAAAAGAAATATAGTAAAAATGAAGAGAGAAAAATTGAATTAAAGTTGTTGAGAAGGTAAGAAAGATAAAAGATAAATAATAAATAATATAAATAAAAATACTTTTTTTACCCTTTGGTCTGTATTTATTTTTTTGGTCTTAGGTCAGCGACCACAAGTGTTCCTCGACCCATAATGTCAGAGATTAATTTTGCTCGTCGTTCGTGGTTTCTGTTGACCCTAGGAAATTTTGCACAGGGTGGAAATCAAACACATGTTCTTCCATTAAATAAATCATTCTCACTCATGTGAACACCACATGCTTTATACTATTAAGCCAACTCTTTGGAACTGTGCTGAGTCATCCCTTGAGAAATGGGCCTCACCATTACATTTTTTGAATGCCAAAAAACCGCTCATAACCACCCTCCCACCCTATGCAACCAAAGACCAGTCCTCTTAGGAAAAGTCCAAGGAAGCCAGTGGAACAAAAGACTGTCAACCAAACACTAAGAGACTTGAGCAAGATAGACGATGATGCTTCCCTTGTCTTCAGGAACACAAGGGTGAGCACAACCTACACCTGTTGTCCAGAAAAAGCATAAGGTTGTAAAAGAAGGGAAGCAGAAGGAACCCATCATTCTTGCTGAAGTTCCCAAAAAGCAGAAGACCAGGGCAACTCGAGCCAGCAAAGCTTTTGTTGGTAAGACTGTACCTCCACCTTCCCCATCACACAGCTCTAGCAACTTTGAACACAATGACATATCATGTGGCTCACTTGCTCATCCACAATCTCCGCCATGAGCACGTCATCCACCATCGCCCATCAATGTTGAGAAGTTCAGGCGACCAACAAGGTTGTCATCATGAAGCCCTTGGTGCCTTTCACTATGGCTAAACAATAGAAGAAGTTCCTAGTTGCATTCTCCAAAAACAAAAAGATTTGCAAGAGGAAGGAGATCATCTAGAGAGTGACGTAAGAGCCTATCTAGCACTAATTCATCATTGTGTCGCCTACTTCATGGACGAGGTACGATTATGTTCACAAGCCCTTTGTTGATTATAAAGCACTTCTGACAGAGGTAATCATATCTTTGGAAACCCTAGCATGGAGACAACCAATGTATCCCAACCTGGTTTGTGTGGGGCCTCATTGGATGTTAAGCGGGACTCAATAGACCACTCATCCATCCTCTGAGTGCAGAGAAGAGCCAAAGAAGAATTCAACCATGAGTGGTGATCAATTCTCCAAAGTGCCAAAGGATTCACATCTTCCTATCAGGAGGGATCCATCACAGGAGAACCCAGCTCCTCAGGTTTTATGGTATAAAAATGTTAACATTTCGACCACCATCACAAAGTTTCTTCCTCATAATCCTATTGATCTCATGTCTTCAAAGGAGGAGTGGGAGATGATAGGAGATCTTTTCAAACAGATGCACATTTCAAACCAAGTAGACGCTTATCCACCAGTCTTGAATGTAAGAAGATCAACGAATATAAAGTTGGTGCCAAATAGAACCTATCCTATATTCCATGTTTATGATGAAGGCAGAAAGAAGAGTTTCAAACTCTATTTCAATGAAGAGATGCCCAACAGAAGACAACGAGTGCAAATCACCAACTACTCAAGGGACTGGAGGACCTTGTTTAGTAACAACAGATTGGTGAGGAAGTTGGACAACCAAAATGTATACACTTCACGGGTCAAACTGTGTGGTTTGACTCATTTAGTGCATCCAGTTCCAAATCTTTAGATTAGCCAATGAAGGATGATCACATTGACTTTATTTAGCTGTTGTGTCCAATCAAGGTATATCACTTCAACGATGTCTCTGCCTATTTTGTTAAGAACCCTAAAGATGGTTTCATAAAGCAACTGCTCAATCTTCCCATCATCTTCAACAACACCATCTTCCATCTAAACTAGGTGGATGAAAATGAGTTCTTTGCACGCGTCATGCACATCTTTGAAAAACTTAAGCTTGAAAAGGGGAGAAGTATATCCAAGCCAAGGTCGTTGTTGAAAGGGCTGGAAAGGAAAAAGGAAAAGCAAGTTAGAGCCACCAACATCATCCAACAAGTTATTCATGGCATTGATTCATCTGATGATCAACAAGACCAACAAATTCTTGTTGCACCCCTGCTGTAAAGGCTCATTAACAACCAACGTCCATCCAGCCAGAGAAGTCTAGTTAAGTTACTTAAGCTCACCAGGAGATAGTTGTATATTCTACAAGTTCTAGCATTCCTAAGGATAAGGTTGTTCAATTCGAACTAAAGAACCATGATAAATTGTTTCAAACTGCATTTGGAGTTCGCCCAAACAGAACTAAACTGTCAAACAATTTTGGCGAACTGAATCAAACTATTTTAGAGGCACATTGAATTAAAATGAACTAGTTTGAACCAAATTGCTCTTTGGACTTTTCCAAAGTAATTTAAATTGCTCTCAATTGGTCCAAATAGTTTTTAAGGGTAATTTATTTTGAGAAAAAAAAATTTTATTTCCACTTTTAAGAATGATTTGACTGAATATTTTTTTAAAGAAATGTTTTTAATTGTATTTTTTAAGAATAACTAAATAAAAAAATAATTTCTCTCAATTTTGAGAGATCTTTCAAAGTGAGGTTGATGATGATGTCCTTCAAAGATTCTTTCTTGTTTTGGACTTGCCTTTTTGTTAATGACGAAAGGGGGATGATAGTCATAGCGACAGAGGTGGTGGCAATTGACGACGATGGTGATAAGTTAACTATAATTGAGATATTTTAGGACGTGATTTGTTTAAAATCTTTTACATATGATTATATTAGATTTTATTTTGAATTTTTAAATATTTTAATCTCAAGCATTTATTATTTTTAATCATAATCTAATGGTTATTATTAATTGTTCTCATGTTCTCACGTAAAAAAGTATTTTCATAGGAGTCGTATTCACTAACACAATATTTATATTTTTTACAAAAATTAAGAAGTAAAATAAAGTATATTTATCAAACTAAAATACGGATACTATTACCAAACTTGCATGTCTACAAATTTTCAACACAATTTCTTTAGCAAGTTATATCTTCTTTATTGAAATGTAAACAATAAAGTAATGATAAAAAAAATCATGTAGCTCAGTTGACAATCCAAGTTGAGTTTGTAGTTTGTGTGGAAATCTGGATTTGATCCTTGTAGAATAAACTCTTAGAGAGGAGCAAGAAACTTTAAGTTTATTAAGCTCGGACCGAAAAAATACCTCGGCGTATCTGTTATAACCATGCGTTTAAAGCTTGTTTTTGGCTTTTTTCTGGGGTTCCACGCTGGTGGCGTGGAGTGCCACGCTGATGGCGTGGAAAGTGGGCCAGAAATGATGATTTTTCTGGAACCCCACGCTGGGGGCGTGGGAGGTCCACGCTTGGGGTGTGGAGGCCACGCCTGGGGCGTGGGAAGCAGCCCAGAAGTGCAATTTTGTCTGCCAATCCACGCTGGGAGCGTGGGATTCCACGCTGGCAGCGTGGGAGTCACGTCTGGGCCTATAAAAGGCCCAGAAGCCCGAAAATCATGGCATTTTTCTCTCCTTCTTCTTCCTCCTTCGTCCAGACCTCCATTAGAGGAGTTTTCGAGCTTTTTAGGACCCTTATTAAGAGTCTAAACACTTCCTTTCAACCTTTGAGTGTGAGAGAAACCTATGGAAGCTTGAATCCTTCGATTTTCCGCTCTTGAAACCCCTTTCTGAGTGCGAAGCGATTTCTCAGAGGAAAAGCTCAGAGAGCTTGAGA
>PYAF01003709.1:1694355-1709597 GCA_007407185.1 Glycine tomentella
AAAAAATAAAAAATGTGCATTGGTAAAAGAGTCAAAGTCAAGTTTTTTTTTTATATGAAATTTCTTATCTTTCCTTTTAAGCTCCTTTTTTAATTATCTTGTATAAATATAATTATTAAATATTATATTGATATACTACAAAAATAATTTTTACAGAAATTATTTAATCTAATTTAGTTATAATTAAGTTAGAAAAATTAAAAAAATAATTAAATTAAAAAAATTCATAATAAAAAAATTCATATTCTATTAAATAAAGAAAAAGAAAACAAAACACTTCTGTTTTAGTCTTCTACTTTTATAATAATCAAAATTCAAAAATTAAAAGTTGGATGATTGAATCTTAAATCCTAGTTTTCACTTAGAATGAATAATGTTGTATATTCTAATTGTATAGAATATTTGAAATTTTTTATCTTTTACCAATGCACATTTTTTATTTTTTAAAGAAACTGTGAGAACGAGTAAAAATACAAATAAATTGTATTTCAGAATATTTTTTAATTTTTTTATTATTTTTAGTAAATATTTATGATTATTAAAATAATAAATTTTATTTAAAATGTAAAATGATTTTGTAAATTAAATATTGTAAAGTAGTTCCAATTTTTCATATAAAATAAATTTAAATGATTTCATTCGTACTAAAGACTAATGCAGAAATAGGTAAGTGAACTACTGACAAATAAATAAATATTTTTTTTCGTCATGTGTCGAGAAGTAAAAAATATAAAAATATTAGAAAAAATTATTTTATATAAAAAAATGGAAAAGTTATTCAATATAATATTTTGTATGATAAAGCTACTTTTAATTACTTTACCTTTTTTATTAATTCTTGTTTGTCATGAAATTCTTATTTTTATTTCTTTTAAAATATTATTAAATAAATATAGAATAAATTAAACACTTTATATTTTTAATATATATATATATAGAGAGAGAGATAGATACATAATTTGAAAATCTTCACTTGAATGAAATATTATTAATTATTTTACATTTTTGAATTTAAAATTACAATATATAATTTCATTATATATTTATTTATGTTAATATTAAAATAATTTTATGTAACTTAAATTAATTTGACTTATATGTTGTATTTTTATAAATATATTTTGTACTGAAGAAAGCAACTACTATTTTAAAACTAAATCATAAATCCTGAAGAAATACTAATGAAATTTTATGTTAAAATGTGCTTTAACAAAAAAAAAAAATATTTATGAAAAGGTAGCAGGTAGATGAGATTCAATCAACTAAATCGTTTTAAATAAGTAGGCATCTCTCTATTTAGTGTAAATGATATTCAATCAACAAAATTTATGTAGATGCTCAACATCAGCCAATATTTTATTTAGCCCAAAAACTGTATAGAAAAAGAGCAAAAAAATGTACTTAGTTATGTGGAATATACAAAACTGGGTACTGTTTTATTACTTTTCGGGTTCTGTTTTTATTGCTCAATGGTGACATATATATAGCCAAAAGAAAGAACTCACCGTGAAGCACCAGAACCATGGATAAAAGAAAAAAAATCTTCAATGTGTAAAGATGCTTCTATTGGATAGAAAAATCAAAGACTCGGTTGAACAGAATTGCTAAAAGATAGGAATAAAAAGATATCGGGTAGTTTTTATCTTTAGAAGAAACTTATTGTGAAAAAGGGAAATTTTTACTTCAAATTTTAAGTTACTATAAAAATATTTACCAATGCTCACCTGACAATGTGTGCTAGACATATGCCCAAGTCTCATCTTCAATTGGTCATCACTCAAGTCCTATTTTGATTTTCTCTAATTGAGAAACAAAAGCATATAACTGGATCCACGTTTGTAACATGACAATTACTTTTGTTTACTTTTGGTTTAGAAATTAACAGGGGAAGGAAAATAAAAGAGCTACAAATTCTTCCTTTCTATCTTTCTCTCTAGTCTAATATTAGAGGAAACAAAATATTTGCAATTTTTTTAAATGGACAAATCATATTATTTTGTTAGCTTATTTTATATTCATCTCCTACGTTATTATTCTAAGGGTATAATAATAGATTATTTTATTTGGGCCTAGAGGTGAAGCAATTGGAGAAAGGTACGTATCTCCATTTCTCAAGAATGCCATTCAAATTGAAGAAATTTAAATGTTTGCACCAGTGCACACACCGATAGATAGCATAATGAAATTATGGCAATAAATCTTAGATATATTGATAAACATGTTCCAATCACCTAATGAATTAATTTTCAAAAGAGAATAGAGAATATCAATATACAGTTAAAATATATAATTAATATAAAACTATTTGAAATTTATTTTTTTGAAATGTTCAATTCATTTTTTTATTTTCACAAAATTAAAAAGTATTATTTTTTTAATACAAAATAAAACTGACATACATTACTTTTCTTACATAAATTATATGTAAGTTATATTGGTTATATACACAGTTGATATAAAAAAAAATTATATTTTATATTAATTATATACTTATATTGGTTATATACACTTGGTGGTGTCTTGCATAAAATTTAATTAAGACTATATAATGTAGTATTGTAAATTATCTTTCTTCAACTGGAAAGCGTTACACAAATTGATAACATTAATTACCAATTTAAGGTCTAACATTTTACGATTTTAGAGTTAAGAGACTAAGATTATCAAAACAAGGTAAAATAAGTAGTACGTGTAAAACATAACAAGAGTAGTGAGACCTCGACCACTGTGCCACTAATTTTTTAAATAATTACGTAAATGCCACATCAGCCAAACTATTTGCCGGAATGCCACGCGGCATTGTTCGCTAGGCACCCCAGCGAACTACGCTTGCTAATGTGACGTGACATGGGTGCTGCGTAGTTCGCTAATGTCAATAGCGAACTACGTGGCTGTCCCATGGGCAGTCCACGTGTGATATACACGTAGTTCGCTAGCAACCATAGCGAAGTATGTGGGCGGGATTTCAAATTACTGGCCGTTACCGCCACGTGTCATCGCCTGATGTAATTCGCTACCCCCCAGCGAACTACGTCAATTTGAATTCAAAAAAATGGCCGTTATGGCCACGTGTCACCATCTGACGTAGTTCGCTACCCCCCTAGCGAACTACGTCCACATGGCCAACCATTTATACCCCACCCCCAACAACTGGTCCCCCCTTCCATTTCTTTGTCTCCCTTCGAAAAAAATTTTAAAATTTTCAAGCTTTTCCTCTCACATTGTGCAAAGTAACAAGTAAGTAATGCGTATTTTTTTTATTTTTTATATATAAATGATATTGTAGTTGTAATATAATATATAGGTTGTAAATTTGCAACATTAGGATAGAGAACCGAACCTTTTTTAAAACATTAGGTTAGATGATATGTTGTTGAAACTCTAGGGTAGAAGACCAATAGTTTGATATGAACATTGATAATTTACAGGGTAAATGATTATCTGAGTTTTTCAGTATTTGGATGTTATATGATATGTTGTTGAAACTCTAGGGTAGAAGACCAACAGTTTGATATAAACTGTTAAAAATCATAACTTATTTCACTGTGTGAGGAATTATTGTTTTAAAAATATAATTTTGAATATACTTTTAGATGTAGTTAATTTGTAGTTATATATATATATATATGTTATTTTGTATATTTGATCATCTGAAACATGTAAAAAAAAAGAAGAAGAATAATTATAATTATAGTTAAACATGTTTATGTAAGTAAAATAATGAATTATATCAAAATATTTACTTAAATATTTAAACATAAAGGTATTTTTACAAATTATAATTTGTTAACAATTTAGCAAAATAAAGAAATATATAATAGTGTATGATTTGTTTAGAAGAAAAACCTTATTATTGATATAATGTATAAAATATATATATATATATATATATATTACCGTATTATAGTTTTTAATTTATTAACAAAGTAATGAATTCATTAAATGAATATAGGGTTAGATATAGTGAAATATGGATCACGATGAGAGTGTCCCGGCACCGCTAGCGGGTGAGGATGCATTGAGCGTCACTGATCCTGGGCCATCTGTACGGACCCTGTTGACTTTACAGGAGAGACATATATCCACTATTGTGTGGAAGGCGCAAAGTGATCCGACCGCACGGGAGCGTGTGCTTAATGTCAGGCATGCTGCTACACACGATCACTCTGCTATTCCGGAGGATATCCACCCGTGGCTTATACAGGCGGGTTTTTACCACGTTGCGCGTCTGCGCAATCATGAGGTTAAAATATGTTGTATGAAATGTTGTGTGTATTATGTTTTTATGGTTCTATTTTAATGTGTATGTAATTGTTATTTGGTCTATTATTTCAGATAGACCATCACCTCGTTTCAGCGCTCGTTGAGCGATGGCGCCCCGAGACACGGACATTCCACATGAGCATGGGTGAGGTGACCATCACCCTTGAGGATGTGCATCATCTGCTAGGGCTGTCGACTGATGGTCAGGTTGTATTCGACCGCCATGGACGCCATAACTTAACATAATTAGTTGTTGAGCTCTTAGGGGTTCAGCCTGATGCAGGTCGGGACCTGCATGGAGGTTTGCTAGGGCTCCTCTTTCTACGGGAGCATTTCGGTGATTATGCCGTCCACGCCGACACCGAGGTTGGACGGATTAGGTACACGCGCCCATTGATACTGCGCATTTTAGGTGAGACGTTGTTTGTGGACACTGCCTTTAGCTTTGTGCCTGCGCGATATCTGCTTTTCTTGGACGACTTCCAGCGTACTGGGTCGTTTAGCTAGGGATCTGCAGTGCTTGCATTTCTTTATAGGGAGTTGTACAGGGCCACACGTGCATCACGGCGTGATTTAGGCGGATGTGGATTACTGTTGCAGTTATGGGTATGGACGAGATTCACGACGATCTCTCCACCCCTTCCGCGTGTGGAGGATCAGGATGCCATGCAGCAGGACATTTACGGACACAGGTATTCGTATTGTGGGTTTACATTACGATCCGTCGTATAGGCTGTTGTTGCTAATGTAGTGTTGTTGTAGGTTTAACGTTTATCAGAAGCGCCAAACTAGGTTTACCCATATTCGCAGATATCGTCATTACATGCATGTCATGTGAAGGAGGGACATTCGTTGGATGCCATACGATATTGCGGACATGGTTCATCCACCAGACGCGGAGATGGCTAGACGATGGTTGGCGGTATGTCCGTTGATTTGCTACGAGTTAGTGGTCTACCAGCAGCTGGACAGAGTTTTACAGCATTTCGGCTTCGACCAGCCCATACCTTCTGATCCGATAAACTATAGCGAGTTGCTGACCATCAGTATGATCGGCAAGACGGACGTTGACTGGACCCACCGGCATCGTTTCTGCATTGCACAGTGGGATGACAGGGATGCGCTGGTGTTGGAGGATCTTTCCCCGATGCGGAGAGATGGTTACTTATCTGTCAATAGTGAATACATGCAGTGATACTTCACTGTGACACGACACTGGATGACATGTAGAGCCGCCTTCCATGCACATGTGGTACGCATCGGGTTCACGAATTTTGTTTATATAACTGTTACCTTAATGTTGTATATAACTAACGATTTTTGATATGTAGACTGATCGTTCTGAGATGATTGTTCATATGGCATCATCGGAGTCTGAAGCGCAGGGGGCCTTCAACATGAGATAGGTGTACGATGAGGCGCTTCAGATGTTGGCGGCATGTGAGGATTTGGAGAGACTCACTAATCTAGGGGATGCTGCCCCACCACCTGTGCGCCGACAGACTGAGTCCCCTCCTCCGGTGGCTCGCACTAACTGTCGTGCACGACATGAGGGCTTTTCGCTTCACCAGACAACTCCGACCGTAGCAGACAGGCCAGTCGTTTTGCCACCCATGCCTCCGCGTCCTCCTGGTCTATTCTTCGCACCTGGCTACCCTGCTGGGGTATCGCAGGAGTATTTTTGGCCTCCGACCTATGACGCCAGATCTTCTAGCGGTGGGCAGCAGGCATATCCACCGTCACAGTACCCGCCATGGTATAGTATGCCGCCGATGCCACAGCTAGGGTTCCAGTTTCCGCCGTATTCGATGTATGCATCGACATCTACTCCACAGCCTGACTTTTATAGGCCTGCATAGCCCACATCACAGCCGGATACGGCATTCATGACTCTGCCGCCACATTTGACACAGCCGATGGCATCACCGGGGTCTGGCAGTGCCGGTGATCCTATTGCGGACTTCTTAGCAGTGGCTATGCAAGATGAAGGTGATGGCGATCATGATGAGCAGGTTGACGACCCCGACCGACTAGTTAGGCGTAATCCGGTCAGGGGAGCACGACATCGATGTCATCTGTCACCTTATGAGCATGACATGAGTCGATATGCTGGATATCATGGGGACCATCGTGACGCTTAGTGACATTTATTTGTTATATGGACTCTGTTATTTATTTCGTTTGGACATTTGTTATTTCTTTGGTTTACGGACAGTTATTTATTTGCTTTGGACATGTGTTATTTATGTGTTGTGGACATATGTTATTTATATAGTTTGGACATTTGTTTTTAATATTTTCGAAATTTGGTTTTTGTGGGTTTATATTTGCGTGACTTCTTTTAAATAGCAGACCTTCGTATGAGTTAATTAACTATACATACGCAATAAATTATACATACAGAAATGGTTATAACTGTTGCTGCAATCGTGAAGGACAGTTTCGTCTATTGTGACCAACGACCTTACAATAACCGCATCTTATATGTGTGGTTGATCCTTCTCGTGAATCCATTTTGTTGCGTATGCGTGTTGTCGTAGGCCTTCCTTTTGTGCATCTCAGCGAAACATCAGGCAAAATGGTGGGTTGTCTAGAAGGTGGTATGAAGTCTTCGTTTCCAATTGGAAACCACTGAGACGAATATACTACATATTGATAACCAACACTGTACACGAGGTGAATGTATTGAGTGGGGTCGATGTGCTTCGATCTGCATGCTGCCACCACATGACTGCAAGGAAATTTGAATGTAGTGAACTCACCACATTGACAAACTGGTTCTGCTAACGACAATGACCATTTCTTTCCGCCACGTTGAGTGCGAATGTTGAACGACTCTTGCACCTCAAATCTATCGTTGTTTGTGTTGTAAGCAACAACACTGTGTGTTGCGGATTTATGAACCGTTCTCAAATATTTTTGCCACGCTAATTTCGCAAAATGATTACCTCTGCACATCTCTTCACGGGCCTCACCCCCATGTTGCAAAAAATATGTCACTAGCCGAGCGTATGTAAACTGCACAAGCGAAGTAATAGGAAGATTTCTTGCGCCTTTAAGAACCTTGTTAAAAACCTCTGAGATATTGGTTGTCATGTGACCAAATCTTAGTCCATCAACATCATAAGTTAGGGTCCACTTCTCCTTTGGGATTCGATCGATCCATGCGGCTATCTGAGGACTTGCTTCTCTAAATTTCTCGAATCCGACATCAAAATCTAAACGCGAGGTTGTATAACCTACACACACAAATAACATATACATATGACGACAAACTTAATTATGCATAATGTACATGTAACCATAAACGAGAAGAGCGATGGCTTACCTAACATTTTCAACTTCTTTTTCAACATGACATTCTTGAACTTGTGATTGAAATTGCTCGCTAAATGACGAATGCAAAACACATGATATGCCCTCGGGGGATGCCATCCTAACTCGACATTGTTCACCGCCGCAATTATGCTTGCATAGCGATCTGAAATAATACATATTTCATTTTTTTGCGTAACATGAATACGGATAAGTGCCAAAAACGATGACCAGTTCTCAATATACTCCCCAGAGACCACCGCAAATGCTAGTGGAAGGACGTAATTGTTGCCGTCAATTGATGTTGCAATAAGCAGTGTTCCCCGATATTTCCCGTACAAATGGGTACCGTCGATGTTGATAACGGGCTTGCAGTAATTAAAAGCATCACTACACTGCTTAAATGTCCAAAACACCCTCTTAAATACCCTACGACTTTCATCCAGTTGTCCTTCGACATAATGCTCTGTTGTTTCCAACTTAAAAGCAGACCCTTGAGCAAAATTTAACATATAACCCAACCACCTTGGCAGGAGCGCATACGATTTATCCCAATCCCCAAACACCTTAACAATGGCTTTCTGCTTTGCCTTCCATGCCTTCCTGTATGATATATGAAATCCTAGCGTTGTTGAAATCCTTTCCTAAATTAAGCTGATTTTAACACTAGGGTCCTCCCTAATCATTTATGCAAAATGTGACATAATAACAAGTCAGTAAATCAATTTGCCTAAACATACAAATTATTCTATAACAATTTTAAAGTACCTATGATCAACGAACATATGAAATTTGAGTCCAGCTGTTTGTGATCCTGAGACAGATTAACACTAACGCACGTGTGTTCATTGTTCCATATGCCTACAACCCATTCACTATCCTCCATGGACAACCATCATTATGATATTCACAAACCATTATAATCCTTTTCATATCACTTTTTTCAACTACGGTTGTCCGATGTTCAGCAGTATTGTTTTATTGCCATTTACACATCAAACTTGCTCTCAAACAACTGCCCCTTGTATAGCGCTTGACCCATCTCCCAGTTAGGTACTTGCACTCCTTCCATGTCATCTGCCTCCTGATCTGGGTGTGACCAATTAATATTTGTGTAATGGCTTACGTTAGACCAAAATGGCACACTGCCATCTCCTATACAATCATACATTTACCACATTGTTATGCTTAATCCACAATATATTAACACTTACAATATTAAGTAACACACAATTATGCGTCCATACCTGAAATCAGAGGTACATTTTGCATTCCAACAACCCCTGGAGAAGGGATTTCAAAAGCACGATCAAAATCACCGTCTACGTCCGTATCCGATGAGTCACTATCTGGAACAACACCTTCATCAACCTCTTCCTCAGAACTATCCATGGGCCAAGCTGGGTCGTGGGCTGGCGCCATTTCTATATCTTCAAAATCAATTTCTTGGGATGGTTGGCTTGGTGGTGGTGGTTGTGGCAATGGTGATATATCTCTATCTTCCGAATTGACCATCGACTCTAAGTTAAGGTTAATGGACCCCATGTTTGTAACAAATTGTTGACTGCTTAACTGTCCACCAGAATATACTTCCGCATACAATTCTATAAATCTGGGGTTTTCTCCATCGGATGTGCATGCATCAGTAACTAAGGTTACATCTTCGTCATCTACAATATCCACACCAACCCACTGCACCGGGTTGCCAGATGCACATCTCGCACTAAGTCGAGATACGGATTGTCCCCGTTGTAAGCGTAACTTTTTGTATATCATTCTCATCAAATGATCATAGCTGCATCGTGGTGGAATACGGAACATTTTGCTTTCTCCTTTGAACCCTTGACCATTCGGTCCAACATATCTCCTCCCATTATAATATACATGTTGAATTGAGGGGGAGCAACATGAAGAATTAAGTGAAGTATCAAGCAATGTTCAAGACTTGGAAGTTTTGGCTTTCAACATGGCTTAAGGAATGAAAATTGAAGTTTGTGATTTAATGTAAAAGGAAAAGAAAGCATCATGGTGATCCAAGCTTTGAATACATATCATTCATACATCATACAAGCATTGCATCATATAAGTCTTTAAGTAATTGATTTGAAACTGAAGAAAAAGCTGAATATTTTGGAAAAATAGCCTAGCACTGCTTTAATCGATTATTGAATTGAATGAATCGATTATTTTGTTCATAAGTTTTCTGGAAAATCTAAAATGAACACTTTAATCGATTATTCCATCGTATTAATCGATTACATGAATCTCAACATACTTAGGATTTAGCCTTATGACTGGTTTAATCGATTACCATGATATTGTAATCGATTACATGCTTGTTTGGAAAATACAGTCACTCTGGCTTAATCGATTACCACTCATTGTAATCGATTATATAGTTTAAACCATGTTTTGCACTCACGCTGGCTTAATCGATTACGGTGGATTGTAATCGATTAATCTAAACTATCCAGATTTAGGCTTGCTCTGGCTTAATCGATTACCATGTAATGTAATCGATTATTTTACTTAAACAGAAATTTTGCTTAAACTGATGTAATCGATTACACCACGGGTTAATCGATTATTTGACCCGTTTGTTAAAATTCTGGAAATCCAAAGGTCACTTTTAATCGATTACAGGAGCGTCTGGAGCTTATTTAATCGATTATTTCCATTACGCTTTTAACTATAAATTGAACTCTTGCCTCTTGTGATCAAAAACTAACAGAGAAAAAGATTGAATTAAAATTTTTCGACATTCTGAGCATACTAGAGCATCACTAAGGCAATATTCTGAGTTCTTTTGAGTCTTGCTTCCATAGAGTTATTCATGGATCACTAAGGAATTAGTGAAGCAAGCTTGTTCTATCACAAAGGTTTAGGAAAGCTGTTCTGCATAACTGGTTTGCATTCAACCTGAGTATTTTCATTTCATATGCATTTCAATCTTGGATCATCAGGTGAATTCTTTCCTAACTTTTTGTGGGTATTAAGTTTTCTGCAGTAATTTTGAATTTTGTTGATTCTATTGTATTTGGGTTTTCTTGCAAGGGGGGATAGTGTTTCTCCAAGGGAGATAGGTTTTCTCCAAAGACAGCTGAGTAGGTTTCTCAGTGTGGGTTTGGCTTCTAAGGATCTAATAGTGTTTTAGATCTCTGAACTTCTTCTAGGGTTGAGGAAGAGAAGCTTGTAATTGCTTGTAAGAAACGTATTTGCAATAGTGGAACTCTACTCTAGTGTTGAGTAGAAGAAACTGGATGTAGCCTCATAGGTTTTGAGGTGAACCAGTATAAATCTTGTCTCTTGATTTATATTCTGCAGTTTAGATAATATCTTGTGTGAATTATATTTGAGCGTTGTGTTTTCTTCTTTGTGAAGTTTATTCTTGAGGTGTTACAAATCTTGGATTGTTTTTTGGATAAAGTTTTTCAATTGAATTTTGTGATAAAGATCCAAAGGGAATTAAACTCTGATTTTAAACTCTGATATTGTTGAAAGAAAATTTTAATTTACCAAGGTTAACCAATTCACCCCCCTCTTCGTTAAGTGTGAGTGTTCCTTATTTTCCACAATACAGTGGTGATTAAACCATTCCTTCTCCCACTCATTTTTGCAAATTGAAGACTATACCAACGAAAAATATTCTCAAGAGGAAAATGTTCTCAGAACAACATGCAAATTGGAGGGGGGTGCTGTCATTAAATAGGTGGGGTGTGGACACCAAGATTGCTAGGCCCTGTAGATGTCAACATCGTAGAAGAAGAAGTCGGTGGAGTAGAAGATGTAGGAGCAGTAGGAAGAGTAGGAGTAGTAGAAGCAGGAGGAGAAGGAGAAGCATGAATAGCAGTAGGGGCCATCGCTGAAGTAGGAGTAATAGTGGCCAGAGTAGGAGTTGTATCAGTAGCAGCAATGACAACACAACTGGAGTTAGAGCAGAAGTAAGAGCCTGGACAGTTGGTGGAGCCATAGGAGAACTAGGAAGAAGCCCATCGACTTCCCTCATTACACGAAGGCTGCGAGGGGCCTTGGACTTCTTGCGGCCCGACGTCCCAACATCATCATCCCGCTTCCTCTTAGCTAAAGTAACGCTTGCTTTCAATACACTCTCCAATAGTCAGATAATAGCAAAAATGTCCAATCTGGACACTTCACTTGCCTAGCATGTCCGACCTCACCTATAGAACAAAGCATGTCCTCCCTGGACAATTCAACAGTGACAGCTTGCACAACATTTTTATATGTCCAGGATGAGGGGCCTTGACAAGCTCGACATGTTGATTCAAGTGAAGCCAAACATCAATGAACAAGAATCAAAGGCTCAAAAGTTTTGTGCTTTCAACATGCTCAAAGGCAAAGTTCCATGGAAAGCATTGAAGACCAATTTCATTAATTGTAAAAGGAAGTATATGATATGATAGTCCAATTGTGCACATCATGCATTAATCATTCATTTAGGATCATTAGATTAAAAGGTTTAATCAAAGGCAGTATATAACTAAGGCATTTAAAAAGTAAAGTTTTTGGAAAAACAAAGTTTTACTGAAGTAATCGATTACACATATACTGGAATCGATTATTTTGGTCTTCGTGCCTTTAGAAAACAAATCATGATCATTGTAATCGATTACATATCGGTTTAATCGATTACTAAGGCTTTTTATGAAAAATGGAACTCTCTGTCTTAATCGATTACATAGAGTTGGTAATCGATTACAAGCCTATGCATATAGACTTAGAAAAAACATAGCTCACTGTCTTAGTCGATTATATATCGTATTAATCGATTACTAAGCTCATTTAGGAAAATATGACTGACTGGTTTAATCGATTACTTCACGGAAAAATCGATTATATTGTTCATAGCCCAAACCCAGAAATTATTAGGAGTATTTTAATCGATTACAATCTTGATTTAATCGATTACAAATGGTAAATAATCACAGGAGCGCGTTTAATCAATTATTTTCAGTTAAAATTCTGTTATAAATAGAACTCACTTCTCTGAAGTTTGTAACTTTTGATTTTTTGAATTCTGGGCTTTCACAAACATTATGAGCTTTCATTAGTGAGTTTCTCTGAGTTCTTAACATACTTAGCTTTACAAAATCTCATATGGGTTATTGATTCAAGAAGGTGAAGCTTCATTCATTCAAAGCATAAGGAAAAGGTTGCATATGTGTTGATAATCTGTCATCAAACCTGTGATTCGTTCATGTGCATTCATTCTTGGATTATCAGGTGATAACTTTCCTTATTCTTTGATGGTGTAAACTGTTCTTTGGATATTTGTAAAGATTAGTCTATTGTAATTGAGTTTCTTGCAAGTGTGAGATAGTGTTTATCTAAAAGACAGCTGAGTAGTGTTCTCAGTGTGGATTTTGGTCTCTAAGGATCTAATAGGGTTTTGGATCTCTGAACTTCATCTAGGATTGATGAAGAGAGGCTTGTAAGTTTGCTTGTAAGAATATTTTTACAATAGTGGAACTTTACTCTAGTGTTGAGTAGAAGAACTGGATGTAGCCTCATAGGGTTTGAGGTGAACCAGTATAAAAATCTGGACTAATCTTCTTATCATCTGTTAATCTCTTAATAGCGTTGTTTGTGAATCAATTTCATTGCATAGAAAATTATACTCTGTTTTCTATTCTTCTTGTAAAATAAATTTGATTGAATATTGATTCTTGGTTTTGAAATAATTTTTGAAAGTGATAAAGATTATGTGGTAACTCTGATTTTAAAATTTTAATTGGCCAAGGTTCAACCAATTCACCCCCCTCTTGGTTGTGTTGAAGTATTCTTATCGTTTTTCACGACACATTTGCATTTCTTGCATTTGTTGAGGTTACCACCATCGACACCGAACAACACTTGTACACACTGAGGGGCTCCATGATCTCACGACTCTCTTACTTGTCAAGTCTATCACTCTTGACACCAGACAATATCCATCGACACAAGACCATCTTACAACGCTTTCGTCTGTAAGCTAGCTCAGAGGCTGGGGGGCTTATGAACTGTCCAGAATATGAAAAATACACGTGGTGATTTATGCGGGACCCCCGTACACATGTCAACGCTCCACGTCAGCCCTGCTATAGGAGACCGGACGTACTTCCCTTAGCAGGCGGGCTATTATGCCTAACAGATTATCTCTAACACATATTTATTCAAATGTTATTGATAATGTTGCAACCACTTTTCAAATAATAAGTACCTAACTATCTACAAAAACTACAAATTATCTACAAGGTACGAATCATCTACAATCTAATTATCTATAACATGCAATTATCTATTAGCCTTATCTACATTTAATTATTTACAAAGGCCCAAGGCACGCTCCACGCTATAAATACAGGTTTCATCTAACCTTTCTACACACCCCATTCACGGTAAACACACCTGAACACATTCTCTCTCATACTCATTCACGTATACTTGAGCATTCATATATTTAGATATATGATTTTCTCTCTATACAATTGATGTACTTACTTGATCGTCAGAGTCATTTCCTTTATTTTGCAGGTCTCCCCTCTTAGAAAAGTCGACTCATCATGTGACGTGCAGAGTCTGGAACGCACCTGGACCACGTTCATCCTCATGCGTGGCACTTTCAGATTTTGGCAAGAACACCTAGAGTTAGACTTAAGAATCAACGGATTCGGATGAGTGTAGCCTTAGGAATTGAGAAAACAAGTTTGAAAGTGTTTTCAGTAAAAGCAGAGGATATTTCGCGAAACTGCACTAATTGGTCTTGAATTTGCAAAATTAGACCTTGTAAATGAAATCCTCCTATGTGGAAACCTAGGATTAGACTCAAGAATCAATAGATTCAGATGAGTATAACTCTAGAAATTCATAAAACAAGTTTTGTAGTTGTTCGGTAAAAATAACTATGTTTCTGTTTTGCCAAGTCTACACCAAAGGGTTCTGAATTTTGAATGTCCTTTATTCTCTTTCCTTCTCTTTTGAAACCATTATTGTGAATTTTTTACCTTAAACATTGTCTCTTTGTTCAGAGTCAGTTGTTCATACTTGTACTCGAGCAACCTTCAACTGGTAAAAAAACGCAGAAGAGATATGGAAGATCGGCAGAATGCATCCTTCGATAGGGTGAGATGATGTTTCAATTCAATTTAGTCAATGCGTTCATGGATTTTCCCTTATTTTTGATGTTTCTAGAAGGTAACATCTTTTGCATGTTTGTTAGGAGTTTGAATTCAAGGAGGAGGATAATCTGGTTCATGTAAGTGTAATTTACTGTGACTTCTTTCTGTGTATTATTCATTCAACTCAACTCAATCTGATAAATTCTGACTTCTTTCCTGGGTTATTCGTCTAGTCGCAAAGGTTATAAATGCTTGTTACCTTATATAACACTTTCTTCATAGCAGCAGGTGTTTGGTTGTGCATGCTATCTGTTTCGTAGACCTTATCATTCTCCCAAGCTGCATTTAGATCCATAGAATGTGTTTACTGGGTTATTCGCCTAGTCACAAAGGTTATAAATGCTTGTCACCTTCAGGTCAAATTTTCATATCAAAAGATGTTGTCTTCAATGAAAATCGTTTTCTATATCCTCAACTGTTTCCTTCTCAGACCTCAGTTTAACTCATCCACAAATTTTGTTTCTTCTCTTGTCTCCAATTGTGTCCCTC
>PYAF01003709.1:1709697-1722577 GCA_007407185.1 Glycine tomentella
TTTTTTTTTTTTTTTTTTTAACAAGGAAAAAACATAATTTTATTCATAAGCATCAATCAAAAGTGCCAATTCAGAGATATAAGTTATATCTGAATGATCTGATATGACCCAAAAGGATGAAGCCCAAGTTAATAGACTCAAAGGAATCAATGTTTAGCCTAATAGGTGTTCTGATTTATGTTTATTACAAATAGAGAATTATAGTGATGACTCAATAGCTTCTTGAACCTGCTATGTTGTAATTCTGTTAATGGTATTCAATTATGAGACTACTATTTAGCTTTGCAATTATTAGAGTATTCTTACTCCAAGGAAGTTATTTTTCTGGGATAACAACTATTTTAATTAGTTTTCTGTGATAAACAATTGTGTTGTTGATCCCTCTATTTATAGAGAAGATTCAATACTGTAAGCTAGCTAATACATTGTTTTATCAATAACAAACAGAGATTTACAACCACTTCCAATTGTTATGAATTCTTTCAGCGATTGCTACAGGAATGAGGATGTTGAATGAAGTCCAATTTCCCCCTTCTTTGTTATTTTCTTTGGGGATCTCTCTGTCCTCGAACTCAGAATTATCATTCACATCATAATACATCAAGACAAATATGAGATAACCAGAATAAGATCCTCTACTTTACATAATATATACCAGAATTTTCCTACTGCTTCCTCAGTTGAAGTTCCAAGTCATGAGTCTGGCACTTCTAATGAATCTACAGATTTTTGTACTCCTCTTACTCATGATCTGGGTGTTTATAATCAAATTTCTTCAGATCAGAATACTGGTTATGGTCCCTGTCATTCCACTGTCAGACCTGCTAACATTCATCCACAAGTCTGCTACTGCCTACTGGGCAAAAACAAAAGTATAATTTATAGAGCAATTATATATCTTATTATAAATATCTAATATATAATTATTGCTGTGATTATTCTTTCAATTTTATTCTATTTTTGTATTTTCTGTTAGAGCCAAATGAAAATGCAAGAAACTGTAGCTGGAGAAATAAACTTTGATGATGACAGTGCCGAGAAAGTTATCATGGCTGCTGTTGAATATGCAAAAACATATCCAAGATGCGAGGAGAACCAGAAATTTTTTGGCCGTGAGTTGACAATATTGAACAGATACTATTGAATAAGTATGGGGTAACAATGGAGCAGAGCAAGGTACACCGACTGACATTCACATGAAGTTATTTTTATGCTTGTCAGGTTCAGTGGATATTGGATATGATGTATTTTCGATTTAAAGATCTTTGTTTAGACATGAGCAAGGGAAAGAAAGGGTAGGAATTCAATTACAACAATGAGTCGTTTCTATGATGAGATCGAGCGAACTTCCTTCAAATCCGGTTAGTTATTGAAAATGAATCCAAATAGATAGTTTCTATATTTAAGTATATTTATATTGTTATTCTTATTCTTAAATTTGTCATAAATTTGTAGATTTTATTTTACAACTATCTTCGTTTAAACGAGCAGGTGCTTGAGAATTTTAATTACCTGAAAAGGATCTATAAACCTCGCTGGCTTTAATACAAGAAGGCAACTAAACTCCGAAAAAAGTATATTATGTGCATGTCCCCAAGCACTAGCCCGTAGTATAAGTTGTCATCTTCATCTAAAAAGACGTGTCATCTATAAAGAAGCAAAAGCGGTAATGAAAGTATTTTTCTTTTCTTAATTAGTATAAACACACTTTTTTGGGCTGGTTTAAGATAAATGGTTTGATATGAATTGACTTTTATCCCATGACCTCTTTTAGCAGCTGAAGAATAAGAGGGGATACTGCTAAGTTGGAGCTGCAGGTTAAGAAGAGATGGAGTGTGTTGTGTACTTAGTTGCTAGCTTGGGCACACGTGCCCGCTGCAGGCTTCAGATTGTAGTGAACTGTAGGCTCTCCAACCAGAATACTTGGCCAAGGCAAACTTACTGTTGATAAAGTTGTACTATAGTTACGTTCAATTTATATTTTTATTCAATGCTAAAGCTGTACTATCAAGTGCGTTCGAATTATACATTGAATCACACTAATCGAATCACTCTTATTGTCTAACATTCTGTTTTATGTTGAAAGTAGTGTTTGCTAAATGCAAAGATTGAAGAACTTATTCTTATATTTTCAAGATGAAAGAGAAAAGCATCAGCTGATCATTGTTTGTCTATGTTGCATGAGCCTCATCATCATAGTATCATTTAGTGTCAAAAAATGGTTTGGAAAGTGAATAATGATGTATTTAAATCCTCACATTTTTTTACATTTTTAATGAAACAATAATACTTTTAAGATGATTTTTTTAAAAAAAAATTGCCTTCAAATCTTCAATTTTTTTTTTACATTTTTTAAAAAAAAAAGACATTGTAAGACAGTTTCTATGTAAATCAATGTAGAAATCGAGTTTCAAAGATAGTTTAAAGATCGTCGTAGAAAATATCAAATAATCGATGTAAAAAATCTTTTTTGTAGTAGTGTAAATATTTTTCATTTTGTTTCTGAAACAAGTTGATCTCTTAAGAAGTTTAAGTCCAAAAACTTGTGTGCATTTAACATTTTCTTTATCCAGTGAAGTCCTTTTTTTTTTTTTTTTTTTTTAAAAAAGAATCAATCAAATAGAATATATTATATTAAAATATATAGTATATTTCAAATTTTAATTGCAATTTTGATCCCCAAGTATCATAATTATGCAATTTTTAGTCTTATGGTTTTAGTTGTGCTAATTAGATGTGTGATTTTTGTCTCTTAAGTTTCAATTGTACCCATTGGATCTCGTAATTATTATGATTGTGCAATTTTAGTCTCTCAAATATATATTATATTTCATATATATTAGTAAGAATGATGGTGATCTATTAAATAGAGGGACCTCTACTACATAAAAGACTTTTCACATTAGTTAAAAAAGACATTTTACATCATTTATATGTCCAACGTCTACACTGACAATATAGAAAGTCAGACTTTTAGATCGATTCTTTAAGTGACTGATCTGAAAAGTAATTATTTAATAAATTAGTTAAGAAATAACCAATCTAAAATAATAATTGTCAATAGGTCTAGCTCAATTGATTAAGTATGATGTGTGAATTATTGTAAATTTAAATTTCCTCACAATGTCTTCGATTATCATAGACAAAAAAATCTAAAAAATTAATTTTTTTAGATCAATTATTAGAAATAACTGATTTAAAAGTTAACCTTTTAAAAAAATATAATATGTTTTGTTGAAACATAAAATGAAAATCTTTAGATGATTACAAACATCATAATCATAATCATAGGAACTTGAAACTTAAAAATATTAATTCCATTTCTTAAGTTTCTATTTCCTATATACTTAAATTTCTTATGTCCAACAATCATAGATACTTGACAAGTCATATGACACCAGCCACTCTATCTGCTTCATCCAGCCAACCTGTTATGTCCTTCAAATGGCTTTGACCTTGTTGGTGTGAAATTCCTTTAATCGTGGTGATGATTAAGTACCACGTATTGATTTTCTTTAGGCCATTGATTCAAGGAAGGGATTATGTTCCTTGGTTAGGCTCTTAGTTCATTCAAAAGAACTTTCAAGTAGTCTATGAACTGAAGTTTTTAAGTTAAACTAATCTTATGTAAAAATTGCGATAAAGGAAGTGATAGAATGGCTAAAAGTAATAAAGGGATATGAAATAAATAGGCAAAATAAGGTAAATAAGCGAGATAATGCAAATCAACAGTCAACAAAAGTTGTTACTCTAACGACTAATTTTTTAGGTATGAATAGAGTTGCAAAAAATTAAGTCCAAAAATACATAAGTAAATTTGATTAATTAATGAGATAAAATACAGGAAATAAACTAAAATAAAAAGGGGAAGAACAAATGTAGAATCACTAAAATAAGAGTTAGCATATAATAACTCAAGCAAAAGATCAAGTTTCTTAGTTGATACTTGAAACTAATTTAAAAGCAAAACTCTCTTTCTTCACTACTACAAATAAGGCTTTTTAAGTCTGTTCTTTGCCCCATACAAAGACGGCTGAATATCCAACGTCTTTAAAAGGTAAGACATTCAAAGACGGTTATCCAACCGTCTTCTTAGGTAACGATTCTAAGACGGTTCCCCCATTGAATCGTCTTAGATGGTGTTAAAAAAAAACAGAGATTCAAAGACGTTTCTTATGTATAACCGTCTTAGAATGTAACTATTCTAAGACAGTTATGCTTTAGAACCGTCTTAGAATCACTGTAAAAAAATTAAAAAAAATAGATAAAATGATTCTAAGACAGTTCTTAAGTATAACCGTCTTAGAATGATCACATTCTAAGACGGTTATACCCAGAACCGTCTTAAGTCACTGTATTAAAATAAAAAATATAAAAAACAATGATTCTAAGACGGTTCTTGTGAATAATCGTCTTAGAATGATCACATTTAAGACGGTTATACCTATAACCGTCTTAAATCACTATGTTAAAATAATAAAAAAATATAAAAACAATGATTCTAAGACGGTTCTTTGGTAAAATCGTCTTAGAATCACTATTTTATTATAAAAAAATTTAAAATATATATATATATATATATATATATATCCTTATATAGAAAGACACAATTTATTTGGTATCTTATCAACCACAAAAGATGCTCTACATTTTGTCAGTAAAAAGGAGAGGGAATTAAATTGAATGGGACTAAAGCACAAACGAGGTCAGGGCCAGGTGAAAAGATCAGAAGATTCATTAACAAAGTTCAAGCATAGAATAAATTAAAAATAAAATTATGAGAAGCAATTCTTATTTCATCAAATTTATGCACACAACTTTGCAATTATAACTATACCAATGAATGAGCCCTATTGCCTTTTGCTGAATACCATATCCAGAATTTTATTTCATAATGATATCAAAGAGTTTCTTTCATACTCATTCTACAAATAGGCTCCAACATGTTTGACAAATACAAGACTGGGAAATAACTAGTTATCTCCACCCTATCTCATTATCAATACTAAGAAAAAATAAAATAAAAACAAAGTATATACAGTATACATCATTAGCTAAACATAATTAATAATCCTTGAAATTCTTGAAAGCATACCAGAACTACCAAATGCTTGATGTATCTCCAAGTATAGAAAATGGATGATGTCTACTAGCTTTTCCATCACTTGCAGATACAATCAGATTCTATACTTGTATAATAAAGAAAAGGCTCAAGCACACACTCTTTCTCAACACCCAAGGCCTTCCTCAGATTCTCTTCTCGCTTCTCTGCCTCAGATAGAGCAATTAAATGAGCAACTTTTTCTCGTTCTAGAGCATCCTTCACTTCTACTAAATCTTCACTTAGTTTAGTATACTTAGAATTCCACTCTTTTTTCTCAATCAAGAGCAGTCCCATATTGAATTGGTACTCATAAAGCTGGCCCATAAAAACTTATAATCTGGTCAAACCAAACCACAAAATATAATTTGGAAAATAATAAAATTGTTGACGTTGGACAAGAACACAAGCTTATCTAGTGTCCTTTTGCGTTTCATTGGTAAAAGGCACAAATATTAATGTCAAGAAAGATAAGTAGCAAATGATTGTCCTTATTCAATAAGCTCCCCTTCTAGATATTTTATTTTCATTTTAAGATCACTCTTAACATCCCGTAGTCATCCTAAAGCCAATCAGTATTTATCACAGTACAACATTTAGAGAAATGGATAACCCTGGGTGAATGAAAATGAAAGAATATCACCTGGAGCTACCAAAATTGTGAGATAATTTCTTTTGAAATAAAGTGCACTGACTCAACCAACATATAAGCTAAAACTTAGTGTTTATACCTAACCTAGAAGTCTGACCCTAGTTTTAATGATAGGAGAACTTAAACAATGCATACAACATTGCTGCTCAATTATAAACTTCAGTAAAATAGAACACATTACTTCTATGTAGTATGTACTTTTACAGCCATATCCACACAGACAAACACATTACTGCTCAATGATGAATTTCTCCAAATACCCGATATAAATTATAAAATCATTTACTACAATGCCAAATATTCCCTTCCTTCCTTGACAGAACAATAAAAATGTTAGTAATAAAGGAGATAAACAAGGATATAAAAATGATAATACGACAATACCAAGAACAAAAATAATAATAATAATACAACGAAATCCCCAATCTCACCGAATTCATTGTAAATAGACCCTTCAAGAGTCTAGGGTGATTAGTTTTTATTGGATATAGGAGGTGGGCACAAGGCCATATATATTCCAAAGTCCTGTAAACAGGTTCCACAAGCAATTGTTCTAAAAAAAATTGATAAACATGTAAGGTCTTAACAAATAACCATAAATAGTTAAATAAACTAGTGAAGACTCTCCAGGTTCTAGGCCCTGGTTTGGAACAAAACAAAAATAAAAAAAAATGAAAACTTAAAGGAGAAATCAAACGAATCAAGTGAAAATCAACAAATAACATATAATAAACAATCCATAATCGAGTTTTGCATCCAAAACAATAACTATTTCAGCAAATTATGGATTTCGAAAAACAAAATCAGAGATAACTACCTCTTCCCCTTGCTCCTCCTCGTCTTCATCTTTGTCGTCATCGAAAATATGCAACTACCTTCCAAATCTATACAAAAATGCAGTAACATGAAAACATAGAAATCTATACAAAAAGATATGAAAACCATGGAAATATATAAACCTTCAACATTTATCTCCTCTCGATGATCTTCGTGGTTTGCTCCTTCACAACCAGAGTCACCAACAACTATGGTTTTTCTATGATGAGGTCGACCACGATCGGTATCAACGACTCCACGACAAAAATGCAAGCCTAGCCCAAGTTGCGGTTGGCCTTCTCCCCTCTGTTGTCGGTGTCGGTGAGGAAGGCGATGCGGCGCTTGTCGAACATGTGGAAGGCGATATGGAGCATTGCGTCAAGGGGGGTTTCACCACGTCTAGTTGTTACCTTCTTGATCTCGGCCTCTACCTGTTGTTGCAAACTGAACGACGAGAGAAAAATAGAAGACGCAACAAAACAATGAGAGAGAAAGACAAGAGGAAGTGAAACGGTGAAGAAAGAGAATGAGTAAATAGTGATGTTTATTCAAATTTTGAAAAAAAGATTAAAGGATTTGGTGAGAGAGAAGAAGCAAAACGAGTAAATGAGAATGGATTTTAAGTCGGTTGCACTCAAAACCATCCTTGTACTTGTAATATCCTCAAAAATTATATTCAATAGTTATAATTAATTTATGGAAATGTGATGATATTAGAATACAAATATAAAACGAGTATATCACTCTTTCCTTGAAGTAGAAATTACTAAAAACCCTTAAGATGAAAATTACAAAAATGCCCTTGGACATTTTTTTGAAAATGACCAAAATACCCCTAGGTTGAATGGCATAATTACCAAAATGCCTCTGGGCCAAAAATGCTCAAATAACTTTAGAAATTTTGTAGAAACTTGATGAAATTATAGAATACACTTAGCTGACTAAGTATCAACATATTTTGTGACACAAAATTCTAGAATAAAATTTCTACAAATTTTAGAAGATGACAACTTTGAGGTTGTATTCAAGAAAATTCACGCATCAGAAAAATATGAAAAAATGGTACATAAAATCTATAGAACTTTCTCTTAATTATAGGATGAATAGACCTATTTAATAAAATGGTTTAGTAATTTTGATGGTCAGAAGAAGTATAGACCAAATCAAAAATAAGATAAAGATGTAGTCTAGAATGAAAGGTTTATGTATTGTCTTGTATAAGACTACTTGGGATTAATTTAAACTATCATTGGGATAAATTCTTAGGAACATCTAGAATTCTAATATTCAAAATTTTCTTTAGATAAAAGAATTCAAATTAAATTGGATTTCTTTTTAAGAAAATACCATATTGAAACTAGATTTTTATTCATCATCAAAAATGACCACATGTAGCATGAAAGAAAGAAAAATTTGTATTCCTTCCCTTTGAGCTTGTCATTCACATGGAGAAGCATGGAGAATGAGGAAGAAGCTTATTGAATTTAGCCACTTGGAAGATAAGTCATAGGATGAAAACAAGTGGCAAGACACTTGTATGACATGGATGCAAGGTAACATGAAAATCAAGCCAAGATTTCTCTACACTCTTCCATCTTTCATGTGGACAGCTCTAGACAGTATTTCAACAATCCCAACGGTCAAAAGTTACATATGTGAGATAGTAGTGTACCTTTAAAATTTCAAAGAGATCCAACGGTTAACCTTGAAATCGTGAAAAAACTAGGAGATGTTAGTGTTGAATTTTGATACTGTTGGCAGATTTGAAGTTCTATTTGTAAAATATTATATCTAAAGTTTTATAACTTCAATTGAGGCATGTGATACCCTTTTAGAAAGCTTAGTAAGTTTAGTTGAGCATACTAAAAGATAGGGATTTAATGACTATTAGATGAGTATAGATTATAGGAAGAACCGAATCATATGTAGTAAGAAATCTTGTGGTTATGATGTTCTTTGTTATGATTTTCTTTTATGATGATGAAATCTTGATGTTTTGTGGCATAATTGTATGAAATGAGTTATGTATCTTTGCATGTCATTGAGCATGTCATGTGCATTAAGAAAGATAAAAAGATAAGACCTGAAGGGTGATACGGTTACGCCGAGCACGATCTTGATGGTGCCCAAAGGGTGATACGGTTAAGCCGAGCACGACCCTAAGGGAAGGACTAAAGAAAGATAATACCTGAAGGGTGATACAGTTAAGCTGAGCACGACCCTGATGGTACCCAACGGGAGATACGGTTAAGCCGAGCACGACCCTGCGAGAAAGACATATTGACCCAAGGGTGATACAGTTAAGCTGAGCACGACCCTATGGGACCCCAAATGGTGATACAGTTAAGCTGAGTACGACCCTGCGGGAGCAACCTAAGTCTAGTAATGAGCTCATTGTCTAGTTTAGGGTATTAAAGAGGAAAAATAACAAAGGTAAGCTATACATTGACATGATTGAAAATGATGCTTGCATTAATGATGAAGTATGAGATTATTTTTAAGTGTTTGTGAATAAAATGAATCTACTTTGGGTTATATATTTATGAAATTAAAAATCAACTATAATTGTTCACATGTTTTCTTAATAAACCGAAGTAGCTGGAATGATGACGATGACACTGTATGATAAGCAATTTTTCACCTACTGGGAATTCTTTGGAATTCTCACTGTTTTAGTATGTTCCCGTGTCATTCCAAACAGGTAAATCGAAAAGAGGAGCTACAGAGTGAGGACAAGTTGGAAGATTTCTTTTAATGTTGTGGACTTGTGGTATTTTGTTATATGCTTTGTAATATATAGACATTACTACTATTGTAGGGAATATTAGTTACAAGTTATTACTAAGTTGTAATTTATTAAAGAGACCAAAAAGTCTCTACAGGCTCAATATAAGCGTAATTTTCTAATATTAAGATAAGTTTTTCTTAACCAATTTTGGTTAAAAATTTTACGTTAGAAAAATTAACATCTTCTAGTTACGTATTATGACCTAGACATAATATAGTAATTGGAAGGATGTTACAGTACTCATATTTCAAACACGGTTATTGGACAACCGTCTTTGAACTTCGCAACTTATTTACAAAATTGCCATCATGCACCATTCTAAGACGGGTGTCCCACAACCATCTTAAAACATGCGTCTTAAAATACCCTTTTTGTAGTAGTGCTTGGTCACAAAAATTCTAACCCATCAACATGAAAATATTGAGAAACAGGACTAAACCCATTTCTTGTTTCAGCTCTTTGTCACATGGACATTTTTAAAAAGAAAACAAATAAACCTGAACAATCTGGTATAGAGGTTAAAAAATAACAGTAAAAAAATCATTTTTACTTCTTTCTCCAACACAAGCCTTAACTGATATACTTGAAGCAATATGAGGTTACTTTGTTCATATTACAAAATTATACAATTGTGATATCCAGAGACCTAATTGAGACAGCTGAATCTTGAGAACTTTTAACATATTTATAGTACTTGAAGATCCAATTAACACAATTACAACTTAAAAAACTAAAATCACATAATTGTAATATATGAGATATCAAAAATAAAATTTAGCCAATTTCAAATTTACTAGTTTGATCATAGAAAAGAAAACCTCTCTCTTAGGAGTTTGCCCACCATTATGCTACTTAATTTAACCACTCCCCCCTTGCCAATAGCCTCCTTTAGGTGGAAAGAAAATTTTGCTTTCCCCAGCTAAACAATAATTAGTACAACCACATATATAGACTATAATTAGTTTCGTGCAAAGCAAATCAAACTTTGAATCTCATGAGAACCAGCGATCCTTGTACATTTTTTTTTTTAATTAGCAAAGAAAATATATTGATGATGGTACAAGGGATATCATAACCCATATACAAAATAAAGAGCAAAATATAGCAAGTTTAATTTGGCATGTTTAGCAACTATTTAAATCAAAAGAGTACCTAAATAGATGCTATCCTTGTACATATGATTTCCTAGTTCTAAGAAAATATAATATTAATGAGTAGAACTTAAACATCATAAAATTGACCTTAATTTCTTTTACTTGGTAACTAGCACTACTTGTTTAGAACAATGTAACTTTATGTAGCCAATGGGTGGACCCTCTCGACTACCTAACTAAACACCAAATAATGCATTGTTTTTTAACTTCGAAATTTTGAATGACCTATAAAGAAGGGTAGCTACTTACTTTGTTTTCGTAAAGTGACCATATATATATTTGGCCCGGATGCTTGGGGCTAAGGTACTAAAACAGACTCAACTTTAATTCAATTTATCATGATCATGGCATGGACAAGTTGATACGATCATGCTCCCTTAAGTATTAAATATACGTTCACAATTTTGACCATGATGAGGTGATCATAAATAAATAATAGAAGAAGCCTGGCAGAAGGGAAAAGAGTGTGGTACGTAATTAACGGATGATAAGGATCATCTGATAAAACAAGTCTCATAATCCAGTGTAGATTAATATCTCCCTAAATTTTTATGGATCAAGATATTTATCATCTTCCTTTGCCTTGGTTTTACGTACATGGCACATCTTCGTAACAGATAATGTTAGGGATAAGTTTGAATTCAAGATTATCCATTAGTGGCACCATGAAGTTAAGATCATTACCATTTATTGTACAGTGTCAATTTTAAAAAAGAAAAGTAGTTTTATAAATTTATTATTCACTTTTCTTCTTTCTCGTTTTTTTCTTTATTTTCTCCATCTTTATTATCACATTATTTATTATATTTATTATTACTTTCGTTATATTTTTCTAATTACTATCTCTCTTCAACCTAATCCAATTCCATTTCTAAAAATGACATTAATTAATTTGTTGAAAGTTACCCACACCTCCTTTTCGAAAGCTCATTAACTTTATATGCTTATCGTCTACGCAATTACTGCAAGTCTTAAAAAGGTTATAGACTAATAGTTGGCTCATTTTTTATACATATAATTGTGCCCCCCTAGAAAACTTTAAACGGGGTACTGTTTAATTTCCCCTAGAAAACTTTAAACGGGGTACTGTTTAATTTCTGATATGGTGGAAATTTTCACCGCCCTAAAATGAGAAAATGACAAGATGACAAATATAACGGAGAAGGGAGTAAGGAGAGATCACGAGTTCAAATTTCTCTAATGAATATTTTTTTAACAAAATTGTCAATTAAAAAAATGGCAAGATGAAGTAGTGAAATAGTGAAAGTTCAATCTCATTAACAAAACTGAAAAGGGGATTTAATTAAGAAATGCTAGTAATATTTTCTAACTTATTCTTTCTATAGCACCCTCTAATTATTTCTCCAAATATATTAGAAATCACCATATTGTATGGATCTTATACCTTACATTAATTCTAAATCGTCCTACTTCATCCTCCAAGCAGGAATGCATTCACACATTATTTCTTCACAATTCACTCTTAGGGAATTTTGCACGAGCATGCTTTTTGAAGCACGACCAGTTTGAGATGCGCTGCTAACCTAAAAGTTGAGCATAAGCATGCTTAATAAGAGCACATGCATGCTCATTTGTCAGCATGAAGTATTTGTAACATACAGAAGGAAATTCAATAGTGTGTATATGTAATCTTAACATCTTTTTCGAAAGATGGTTGCTTTTCTAAAACAGTTTTCACAAATAATTTAGAAAACAAGATCTATAATAGAGACGACTTCTAGCATGCACAAGCTAGATAGGTCATGCACCGTGAGAAACAAAAATGGACTGTTAGATATTAAACTTTTATAATCAATGATTAAAATAAATGTGGGGTCTACCATAGAGATACACACTATAATAGAAAATAAAGAAAAAAAGAAAAAACTTGACACATGTTATTCTTTCTCCCATTCCAACCTAACCCACCATTCCTTTCTCCGACCACCAACCACAACCCAAGAATTGTCCTCTTCGCTGTCATCCTCTTTCAATGTACCGTCGTGCTTATCACAGTCTTGGCGATTGACACCCTTTTTTTAAAATGATGGTCAATATTTTTTGTATTTTTATTTTTCTTTTACCATTTTTACTTATCTTTCCGATAACCTTAATCCTTTTTTTTTTGTTTCCTTCTTCCCCATTACTACTGTCACCTACAACGATCAAGTGTAAGATTTATTATTGTGGCTCATTTAAATAAATGTTATTTGATTTAATGAATAAAGGGCATAAAGATAATTGGTTACAAAGGAAAGTTATTAAAGGATAATTGTTAATAAAATAATTATCTTAAACGTATTAAAAAGATAACTGTTAATATATGCAGTTATATTAAAAGATAACTGTTAATAGGTGCAGTTACATTA
>PYAF01003709.1:1746029-1795452 GCA_007407185.1 Glycine tomentella
TTTTTCAAAATGTCTAGGGGTATAATTGTCATTTTCCATCCTAGGACATAATAGTCATTTTTGAAATTGTCCAAGGATATTTTGGTAATTTCTCCTAGTAAATATCTTACTAAAATATCTAGGGGTATGTTGGTCATTTCCAGAATTGTTTTAGGGCAAAATTGTCATTTTCACCCTAGGGGCATAAACGTCATTTTTATAAATGTTCAGGGGTATTTATGTCATTTTGCCCTAAATTTTCTATTGCCTTTCCTTAACATTTTACTCTTAATATTTGTCTGTAATTTATTAAATTTTGGGGTGTTACATGGGATTCTGTTCCACCAAGAAGCTTTCGATGGGTAGAAATTGTTGGAGAATGCTATTTTTTTTTTTGCTGGTCCTTGGTTAGGAATAGGGCCCATTGAATTTGATATCCCTTTCTATCACTGTTCCAGCAACTTGAGAGATAGTTTTCGGTCTATGGGAATGGCTTAGTTTTTGTTTTTTCTTTGTTCTAGTGATCAGCCAGATCTCCTTGGTTTCTTGTAAAACCATCTGATTTCTGCTCTGTTTCAGCTGGTTTGTAATTCCAGCAGTACTTCCTGTACTATTCATTTATATATATATATATATATATATATATATATATATATATCCTAATGAGATATTATCTTTGTTGATAACAAATAAATTGCCAATTGAGACATGACAAAGAGATGATCACATTTAATAATTAATGGCTAATACAGGAGTAGTATATGATACTATTATAATCCAATGACAGATGAGGCATTTACTATACATGTCAGGCATGTATGTGTCTTTGGGTATTATTGTTAAATTCTGCATTAGTATATTTCTTAATTACTAATTAAATATTCTTGGGATATATGATTAACAATTTTTGTGGTTACTCTTGTTTGTTGTTTCATGTCTTTGGTATTCAGTCAATAACACGTTCATGATTTTGTCGTCTTCTTTCGGTCCAACACATAGTAACTCCTTCGCAGTGTCGACATCACTGTATTCTCGTTTTACTTGTATTGCCCCTTTTTTAAGGTATGTACCATGTGTGTAACTATTTAAGGTCTTATACATGTTTCTTGATATGTCAATTACCTTTACTCATAACCTACAGTTCATAGTTGGTTAACCTTAGTTCCCCGTTCAAGGTTCAGTTCGATGATTAATACGGATAGTTTGTATTAATCGTTGAATTGAATCTTGAATTGTCCATTCGGACAGTTTGGGATGTTATTATTTTATACACGATTCGTACATATATGTTAAGTATGAGTCGGTTCATTTAATGACATTTTGGTTTGTTGCATTTTCCTTTGTTCTCTGAGTGCATACATAAAGGTGGTGACAACAAGTCACCTCTCTCATATTGTGTACTTGGAGACCAATGGGAAATGCTGCCGAAATTTCATTAAATCAACCAACTCATGCTTAACATGTATGTGTGAATGATGTATAAAATATGACTTCCTGAATGGGGTAGGGCCACACCTTTTTTATTAGTTGTGACTAAAGAATTACAGTATGTGTATGCCAGCTAAGTGAAATCATGGATCGTACTTGGATGAGAGCACCGCGCATTAGTGACGAGTATTGCAATGCTGTTGAACAATTCCTAATATATGTCACACATAACGCACCTAGTCTACGTGGAAATTATTTTTGTCCATGTCTTAAAGGTGTCAATGGGAGATGGCAATCAATCGATGAGATTAGATCACATATAATCTGTCATGGCATCCTTCCGAGTTACACAAATTGGATATGGCATGGTGAATTGCCATCGAGGCCAACAGTACAGACCACTGCTGAACATCATGAAGCTCCACAGGATCATATAGAAGACATGATACGTGATCTTGGAGAAGAGAATTTCCAACAAGCACATGCACCTGTGTATGACGAATTACAAAGTGATACGAAGATCCCTCTATATGAAGATTGCTCAACCTTCACAAGATTGTCAGCTGTGTTAGCTTTGGTTAACTTGAAGGCAAGGTTTGGGTGGAGTGACAAGAGTTTTACGAAATTGTTATCTTTGTTAAAAAAAATGCTACCAAAAGATAACACATTGCCGAAAAATCATTACGAGGCAAAGAAGATATTATGTCCCGTTGGAATGGAGTACCAAAAAATCCATGCATGTCCTAATGATTGTGTGTTGTACATAAATGAATTTGCTGATTTGAAGAATTGCCCGACATGTGGGGTTTCGCGATACAAACTCAGTGACGGTGAATGTAATGATGATTCCTTCAGATATAACAGTCGTCCAGCAAAAGTGTGTTGGTATCTTCCCATAATTCCAAGGTTTAAGAGCTTGTTTGCTAACGCAGAAGACGCGAGAAATCTTACTTGGCATGCACATGGGAGGAAAATTGATGGACTTCTCCGACATCTAGTAGATTCTCCACAGTGGGCTACAGTTGATCGTTTGTATCCAACCTTTGGGGATGAGCCAAGGATTGCCTTGCTTCTGACGGAATGAATCCATTCGGTAACCTTAGTACGAATCACAGTTCGTGGCCGATGTTGTTGATGATATACAATCTCCCTCCTTGGTTGTGCGTAAAGCGTAAATACATTATGTTGTGTATGATGATCTTGGGTCCAAGACAGCCAGGAAATGATATTGATGTGTATCTTACGCCATTGATCGACGACTTGAGAAAATTGTGGGTAGACGGGGTAGAAGTTTTTGATGGCCACATGCATGACACCTTTGTGTTGCGTGATATGGTAATTTGAGTTGATACAGTGAGAAGGGTCACCATGCATGTCCTATTTGTGAGAAAGACACAGCCTTCGTCCAACTAAAACATGGAAAGAAGACTGTATATACAAGGAATCGGAGATTTCTAAATCTTTATCACCCGTATCGTCGACTTAAAAAAGCTTTTTTTGGAAGTCAAGAAAAATTGTCTGCGCCAAAGCCGTTAACTGGGCACCAGGTCCGCGACCATGTTCAGGACATCCTAACAGTATTTGGGAAGACTCAGAAGAAAGATGCTAATGACAAAGACATTTGGAAGAAAATGTCAATTTTTTTTTATCTTCCATACTGGGCCGATCTTGATGTAAGGCATTGTATAGATGTTATGCATGTTCAGAAAAATGTTTGCGACAGTTTAATTGGCACCTTCCTAAACATTGCAGGCAAAACCAAGGATAATTTGAAGAGTCAGCAAGATCTGGTTGAGATGGGTATACGTGAGCAATTACATCCAATTAATACAGAATGCCAAACGTATTTGCCCCCAGCATGTCACACATTGTCAACAAAGGAGAAAAAAAGCTTTTTGTCAATGTTTGCAGGGAATAAAAGTCCCACAAGGATACTCTTCAAATATAAAGAGCCTTGTTTCGGTGAATGATCTGAAATTGGTTGGGTTGAAGTCTCACGATTGTCACGTCCTAATGCAACAAATATTGCCAGTAGCTATAACTCGGTTGTGTTTTTTGTTTAATGCCGTGTGTAGGAAAGTCATTGACCCAACACAGTTGGATAACTTGGAGAATGAGGTAGCTATTATTCTGTGTCAATTGGAAATGTATTTTCCTCTGTCCTTTTTTGACATAATGGTCCACTTAATTGTTCACCTAGTTAGGGAGATTAGGTTGTGTGGTCCTGTGTTTTTACGCTGGATGTATCCAATTGAGCGGTACATGAAGGTGTTAAAAGGTTATACTAAGAACCAATATCGACCTGAAGCATCCATTGTTGAAAGGTACATTGCAGAAGAATGTATTGAGTTTTGTTCTGATTACATTGTTGCAGGTAAACCTATTGGGATCCCAACAAGTTATCATGAGCAGTCACGTGGAGGAAAGGGGACACGTGGGTTCAATGTTGTAACCAAGACTAGAGACGAGGTTTCACAAGCTCATTTGTATGTTTTGAATAATACGCCTGAGGTTGTGCCTTACATTGAAGCTCACAAACAACTTGTGGCCCAATCTCACCCAAAAATGAACATGATGAAGGTTTTGCAACTACATAACAAAAGTTTCATTAGCTGGTTTAAGGAAAAAATTTTCAGTGATGACAACGCTTCCTCCATGCTACGACTGTTAGCTGTTGGTCCGAATTTGAATGTACCCACTTGGAAGGGATTTGATATCAACAACTACTCCTTCTACACTAAGTCGCAAGATGACAAAAGTACATTTCAAAATAGTGGGGTTACTGTTGACGCCAATTCTGAGCACTTTTCTGGTGCATCTGATAACAATCCAATAAGAGGGTCAATGTCATACTTTGGCATAATTGAAGACATTTGGGAGCTTGATTTATTCTGCATTCCGAGTCCCTGTTTTTAAGTGCAAGTGGGTTAATGGAAATACTGGTGTGCATCGAGACCGTCTTGGATTTACATTAGTGGAACTAGACAAGGTCGGCTACAAAGACGAACCATTCATTATGGCGGAGCAAGCAAAACAGGTTTTTTACATCCAAGATCCGTGTGACTCAAGATATTCAGTGGTTCTACAGGGAAGAGCATCAACTAGAATTCATCATGTAGGTGACGATGCAACACTTGATATTTGTGAAATGCCTGCTTTCTCGACTACAATACCCTCCATTGTGGAAGACAATGATGTCGATGCTGAACATGCCATCCGAAATGATAATGATGAAGGTTTATGGGAAAATAGAAACACATAACTGTTACACATTCTGGTAAACTATTTTTTGTATATGTTAATTGCATTTGTTTTGCTTTAACCTACGTATAACTATTATGTTACATACTATAATTCATTCAAATAACCAAGGTGATGTATTGCTTTGTTTTTTTGTAACAGTGATGGCCAGTCCTCCACATTTGCCTCCACTTTTAGAAGGTAATCCTTCGGAGACGTCGTCCAGGAAAGGTAGACAAACGACCCGTCTAAGAAGCCTGGTTGTTAGAAACTTTGCTCAACAGAAGCCTAAGGTTAATGTTAATCCTGTAAGTGGGAAGGCATCTGGACCACACAAAGAAAGGTTCCAAAGCTATCTTGGGGTTGTGGCAAGAGAGAAAATACCAATTGTCCATGATACTTGGAACGATGTTCCTGAATCGTTGAAGACCCTAATATGGGAGGACATTATGGTAAAATCGAATACTTTTTATGTTTGTTACAATAATAATTAACTCATATACTATTGTTACATGTTGTGTTCACAATGTAGGCAAAGTTTGAAATCCCAAAAGCAGATGAAGCAAAGAAGAAGGTGATGTCATCGCTGAGCACTAGATGGAGACAATTCAAGTCATACTTAATCACCAAGTACATTTATGCCAATGTAGATAGCAAAACCCAACAGGAAGGTGCATTGAAATACGGTATAGATGCACAAACTTGGGAGGCATTTGTTGCTAGTCGAAAGACACCGAGTTGGCAGGTAGTAAGTAACTTAGTATGGTTGTTGGGTAAAACTTTGAAACGTTAAATGCTTTGTTATTCAGTTACGTGATTTAACATTATGTTGTTGACAGGGAATCAGGAAAAAGGCACAATAAATCCAAAAATTTAATGACTCACCCCATGTACTATCTCGTGGTGGTTACGACCTGCTTGAGAAAAAGTTGATGGATGAAATAACCAAGAAGTGACAAATTGATGCAACAAATACTGAGCATTCAGAGATTGTTGATATGCCGCCGTCTCCAATTGCAAGACATGTGATGTGGAGGATGGCCCGCACAAAGAAATATGGCCGCATGACATCTGACACCGCCCAAGAAATATCGGATAAAATTGTGAGCTCAATCAAATCACCTTTACTTTTGTTCATGATACAATTATACACAATGAAATGATGTTTTTGTAACTTAATGGTGGCAGGATTCTTTAGAGGAACAGATGACACAAGGCAACTTTGTTCCTTATGGTCAACAAGATATATTAAATGTTGTCATTGGTCGACCAGAGCACCCTGGAATGGTTCGTGCAGCAGGGACAAGTGTCACAATTTCCCAATACTTTGGACGCACATCACGTGCATCAAGTACTTCATCTGCATCCATCAACCCAGACCAGTTGGATGGTATCATTAAAAATATCCAGGAACAATGCACGAGACAAGTAGAGGAGAAATATGAAAAAATTATTGACAAATTGAATCAACATTGGGAGGACAAAGTCAATGAAAAAGTGAAGGCAACAGTAAAGGTTGAGTTAACCCAACTGGGAACCCAACAATCACCGCCGGTTGAACCAAATTTCCAGGAATTAGTTGCTCATGTTAGCACTAAGGGAAGTTGTGCAGAAGCAGCAGCCGATGCATCTGCTGAAGAAAATGTTGAAGCTGGGAGAAAATCTACGGGGTTGTATGTTCATCGGTGTGGGTCCTTGATCCTAGTTGCGTTGGGTAAAATTCATGACGTCCCCTCCATAATTCACACCACATATTATGGTGATGACGTCGCAAGAGTCATTGTTGAAACAATTGTTGATGGGGACGCGAAAGTTCCATTTCCCATGTCAGAGATAAAGTATGTGAAAGATACCCTGCAAACATTTGTCGCTTGGCCAAAAAATTTCATCAAAACAATATCTGAAAAGGTACACATTTTTGTTTGACCCCAAGTACATTGTATATACGCATATTAAATTAACGAATTATACTCATTAGTTAGTGTTATCATTTGCTTTACTAGGATGTACTGCCTTCGTCCAAAAACTTAGTTGAAGCCGTACAAAGGTCCACTCAAGTGTGTGAAGTGGATCCTTTAGATGAATTGCTTAAGCTGTTGTATGAAGTCTACCACAGGCCTGTGAAGTTGATTTGGAATGGAGCAAAGTTTGGGATTGCGACTGTAGAAACATCCTTCTATATAACATATTCAGACATTAATGAAATAATAGGAGGTGACAAATATTTGAACATCTCTATCGTACAGCTGTGGATTATGTAAGTATATGGGCATTAAGTGCATGTTATCCTCATTAAATTAGACATAACTGATGCAATATATATATTTATATATATATATATATATGAATTTGTGTTTCACTCTTATATGAAATGTTAAATCTAGGTTTCTGGATCAGTCAAGTACATCGTTGGGTTATGGTTCTGCGTATGGGTTCTTTGAGCCCCAGATGATACACAATGCAAAGGATAAATGTGCTGACTGCCAACAATACATTCAATTATGGGTCAAGGAATCACAAAGGCAGTTGTACCTAGGCGCGTATTTGAATCAGTAAGTTTGCTGCATATAGTGTCCAATTATCACATTATGTATGTCTATATGTAATTGCTAATGACGGAAACAATGCAGGGCCCATTGGCAATTGTTTGTTCTATGTCCTAATCAGCATACAGTTGTATGGTTTTGTTCTCTACGTAAGAAGCCAGACATGCACATCAAAGCTGTCATTAACAAGTAAGTTGTTTTCTGCTTATCTTTTTTTATAAATTCTCAACCGTATTAATCCGTACAAGATAAACTTAAGGCGTTAACCCAAACGTATGTTACTTTTGGTAAATTAGTGCACTTAAGACATTGAATTCTAGTGTCGATGGTAAATGTAATTTAGCTTGACCACACTGGATTGAAGTCAAGGTAAGTAATTTAATTCTTGTAATGATGGAACTTTTTATTCTCGATGATGTACTTAGGTGTTGTGCCTAATAAAATCATAGTTACTATGAAAATTATAGAGCAACGTTCAAAAAGGAGGCTATGAATGTGGGTATTACGTAATGCATTGGATGTGGAACATAGTTCGTGGAGGTTTGAAGACTGAATGGAACAAGGTATGTTAAGTTGAACCCGTTGAGGTAGTAGTGTACATCAAAACTGATTTGGTAACGCTTTGAATATGCTTGTTGACTGGTTTTTTATATACCTACTCATTGTTGCAGTGGTTTGGTGATGCTACAGTGTTAGACATGGATGACATAACAACCATAAGGAGAAAATGGGCAGAGTGTTTGTTAGAATTTAAAAAACAATCTTTGTAGGCAAGTTATGATGGAGTATGATCTGGATTGTAATGTTTTGTATGTTCACCGGCAAACCTTGTGACAACTTTAGTGGATTTACTCAAATCAGTTAGATTATTGTTTTGTTGTGTTACTACATACTACACACATATCATTTTGTTGGTCTAGTATTGTATGTGCATCTGTGTATGGAAACTGTTAAAGTTTCATATATGATTTAAGGAAATGGTTAACATGATATACAAAATTAGAATGGGATATGCCGTCTATTGTGTAGAAGGCTATTTTCTTGTACATCTATTTCTTGATGTAGTGAGCAGTTTCAGATGTTGTATGAACCAAGAACAACAAGAGCAGGGCTAGGCTCGGGTGTCATATGGGTTCTGAATCTGCGGATGACATGGGTTCTGACTCATCATTAGAGTATGGGGCAATGTAATGCTGTATATCAGGTTTTTTCTGCTGTAACCATCCACCTTTTCTTAATATATTATTTTTCACACTGGGTAAGTCTTACATTTTGGTTTGCAGTATAGACATGAAGTTGGGCAAGTGTCATAGTTTTGATGCCTCTTTGAATGTATATATTCATACTTAACAGTTATTGCTGGTTGTGTCTGTGTTTTTTTTCTTGGTCGAGCCTTGTACTGATTGTTGAGAATGGACAAGGAAGTGGAGCTTGGTTCCCTTGAAGGTGAAATGGCCACCCGACACATTTCATGACCACAGAGGCGCAAGGGTGGTCTTGTTACCATGCCTTTCACTATTGGTGAGTAATGAGTATACTTGCTCATTCACAGAACACTACTTGGATTTGCTTTTCCTTTGACTCACTGGTTTTTTTGGCAGTAAATGAGGCAGTTACGAGGGTGGCAACTTTGGGCCTTTTGCCTAACATGATTCTGCATTTCATGGGGACCTACAAGATTCACCTTGCCCAAGCAACCCAGATACTTCTCTGGTCCCATGCTACCAGCAATTTCACACATGTGGTGGGTGCTTTCATTGCTGATTCTTATCTGGGTCGATTCCTCGCTGTTGGGTTGGGTTAGGCCATCAGTTTTCTGGTATTGTTTTTCTTGTACTTTTTTTTCATGTCCGGCCATTAGTTTTATGATGGGAATAAAGTTAGTTGTTAATGCAGGTAATGTAATTGCTTCGGGTAAGCCCTCTGATTCTGTTCAAGTCTCCTCGAACATAATACTTTTATGTTATTCACAAATGGATGATGACAACAAATTCCCTCATACGAGAAAGAGAGAATAATACAAGGGAAAAGTTCAGTCAAAGTTTCATAATTTTGTGAATGTTAGATAGGTACAACGGAAGAGAATATTTTTATGTGAACTTTATGATGATTATATTGCACATCAATTTTTAAACTAGCATTATGGAATTTGCCAATCTTGTGAACTCTCTTTGGTTATTAGAATGATCAATGATGTTGTCTTCCAATAGGATTAGTAGATTTGATGTTGTTTTACAAATTGCTGTAATCATAAAAGTCCTTAACATTTTTTCCTTGGCAATAGGGAATGAGACTGTTGTGGTTAACAGTTATGATCCCACAGGCACGGCCTCCCACTTGCAGTAGCAATAAAGCTGGAGGCTGTAAATCGGCAACAGGAGGGCAAATGGCAATCTTAATCTCTGCCCTTGCTCTCATGTCTGTTGGAAATGGTGGTCTTTCATGCTCCTTAGAATTGGGTGCAGACCGGGTGAACAGAAAAGATAACCCCAACAACAGAAGGGTATTGGAAATATTCTTCAGCTGGTATTATGCTTTTGCTGCTATTGTTGATATTGTTGTCACTTTTCCTTAAATGCCTGCTATAACTTCTCTATGTTGCTTTTGATTTCATTTCCTGACTATGATTGTAGTATGTAGCAGCTATGATTGGCCTTTTTGGACAAGCTGCTGATCAACTCTGCCAGAAGCTAGATGTTGCTGCATCTGATGGAGAAGATGTTGAGATGGAATCACTTTTCTCTCGATTGACGTTGGACATCATTGGCAAGGCAGTATTCAATTATGATTTTGATAGTTTATCAAATGACACTGGTATAGTTGAGGTATAGCTTTTGGAATATTCCCTTATCCTTCTGTAGTGTAATATGTTCACCGTACCAGTTTACAATTCTCCCACAGCCAGGAATTTATTTATATACAAGCTTCATATTGTTTCACTTAATTTAATTATATCAAGCTGTTTATACTTATGCAAGGTCATGTTGGCATTAGTGTTACACAAGCTTGCATTCTCAACATAGGTTCACATAAGATGGCACTGCAGAAAGGCACTTGTAAATATAGATATGTTGTCTACATTCTTGCACCTCTTATAATTATAAATTTGTGTTCATCATGAATATAAATTGTTTTCACGATCTTTGGCACTATCTTGTATTCTAAACTTTGGAACTAGTGCTTCATTCCTACACTGTTAGCACAAGTCACATTCCGAGGAACCACTTGGAGATTAACATGACCATCATTAGAAATGAATCACATGCATGTTCTTCCATTTTCATCATTTAAGTTTCATCCAAATTGAAGCACTTCAAATCTGAGTATTATTGCTTCCATTTATGTTCATGAGTTACATTAGGAAACTTCTATGGTTACATATTTAGAGCATGGGTTGGAATCTTTGGTAATTTTTACCCAAAATATGTACATACTTCTACACAACAAAGATTTTATCTCTAATTTATGTAGCCATACAGTAGTTTTTTGGTGATTCTCTTTTAAACATTGGAAATATAAGATTCATGATTTGATATCCATGTTAGTTAAATAAATACCAATTTTATAATATTTTGTGTTATCGGCTGCCATTCGCCAGTCTTACATCAAAATACAGTTCTGTGATTCATAACTCTTTGTTTCTTATATTTTTCCATTTTCATTTTCAGAGAATGGTGGATGAAGAAGATCAAGTTACAATTTCATGAGGAGTTCCTAAACATTGCAGGAGATGATGTATGTTGATTGTGTCTCAAATTATTTTATTTAATAAAAGAAACTGGATGTGAGAGCAAATTATGGAATTATGACTCTTTGTAGGTGTCAAGTAAGCAACTTCGTGATGATTTAATGACCATGCTCATTGCTGGACATGAAACATCAGCTGCTGTTTTAACTTGGACCTTTTATCTTCTATCCAAGGTAATAATACGTGCTTAAGGTTCAATAATCTTATAACTTGGACCTTTGTAAGAAGGGGGAGTATTGTTCTTGTGATCTTGTATAAGCTATTCATCTCATCCCTTGTTGGGCTGACTGTTGCTTTATATGGAATTGCAATACATTATCCTCTTTTTTTCATTGCAAAAGTTTTACTCAACCAAGTGGGAAAAGTCTGTTAACTAATGCATGTTCAATAGAACATTGCAGTTATTTCTTCTCATCAACCCCAGATTGAGATGTATACACTTAAAAATGATTTGTTTGTAGTCAGTTAAGTGAAGAATTAATTTATACTGTAGTAATGACTAATACAAGAATATTTTTCTTCTTTTTTTTGTTCCCTGCAGGAGCCTAGAGTCATGTCCAAGCTCCAAGAAGAGGTATCACGAGATTGGATCAGGGATCGTTTCATTTGAGAAAGTGATTTCTATTTTCACTTTTAATTATGGTAATATCACTTGTTTTCACTTTGTTGTTTATTTTAAAACATTTGTGCAGAAAACAGTAATAACAATAAAAAGTTGTTTTACTGATTCCTATTCAATCTTTGGAAACAGAAAACAAACTGAAAAAAGGGTGCATTTTTGTAATTAAAAGTATTCCCAAAAACATTTTTGCAAACCAAACAGCCCTTTAACTCTGCACCTACTATCAATTATCATAAGGCTTATACATGATTTTCATAGGTTGACTCTGATGAAGATGTCAGTGTAATTTAGGGAAACCTTAAGGGATATAATATAATTGTTTCCTCTCAATACATCTTCCTTTATGATCCATGGTGATTTTTGTATCATTGATTATTTGCAGAGGTGAAGATATCTTTATAACTGTCTGGAACCTGCATCGCAATCCAAAACTGTGGGATGATGCTGACAAGTTTGAACCTGAAAGATGGGCATTACATGGACCAAATCCTAATGAGACGAATCAAAACTTCAAGTATATTATTTAGAATTAATCTATTTGTATGATTTCTATCCTCTCATGTTAAGGAGAATGATGTGTTACCTGAGTAGAATTTGTTTTGTATTACACTTGGCAAAAATGTTTTCATGCTATATTCCCTATTTGTTATTTTTACCATTGTAATTTTTATATAGTTAGTGAAAATTCGAGATTAATGTTGTTAATGAAATGATATTCATTTTTATACAGTTCGTATGGTCCATTGATCTTGATAATATATCACCACGGCGCTATAATTATGTGTGTGTAAAAAAAGTGCAAAAAAGTATATTTTATATAATAAAAATGAAAGAAACTACGACGATTTTTTGATACAAACCGTCTTAGAAAGCAGTGTTCTACGACGGTTGTTCTGAAAAAACCGTCTTAGAAATATACTTTTTAAGACGGTTGTCGCGAAAGAACCGTCTTAGAAATATACTTTCTAAGACGGGTGTCACAAAAGAACCATCTTAGAATATCGCTTTCTAAGATGGGTTACCTAAAAGAACCGTCTTAGAATATCCCTTTCTGAGACGGGTGTTTCCAAATAACCGTCTTAGAAAGTATATTTCTAAGACGGTTCGTTTATAAGAATCGTCTTAGAAAGGTGTTTTCTAAGACGGTTGTGAACCAAGAACCGTATTAGAAAGTGTTATTCTAAGACGGTTATACGAGAACAACCGTCGTAGTATCCGTTGTTTGGTAGTTTTTAAAATAAATTTTGATAGATATGAAGACGGTTGTCAACAATAACCGTCTTAGTATACGACCTTCTAAGACGGTTGTTAGCTAGTAACCGTCTTAGAAATATACTTTCTAAGACGGTTCTTCCCTACCAACTGTCTTAGAAAGTATATTTCTAAGACGGTTGTGCTGTAACAACCGTCATAGAAAGTGTTTTTTTAAGACGGTTTTCAACCGACGTAAAAAATTTAATGTTTCAACGACGCCTATAATAACGACGGTTGCATAACCGACGTAAAAGAGGGTAAAGAACCGACGTAAAAAGTGGTTTTTGTAGTAGTGTCTCTTGAGAAACTGACACAATACTCTTTCCTTGTCTTTCCAAACACCGCTTCACAAGTTCCGTCAATTTCTTATCATCCCAAGACTTAAGATGAATCAAGTTAGTAGTCACCTCCTTTTGCATGCTGGTGACAATGACAGCACCACCAGTGCCTGAGATAAAACTTGAGAAAAGAGTGACTTGGTCTTATCATCACGAGCATTTTCATCAACATATAACAAATCACTAAACCAATCATTACAATGCCACACATAATCCAACACAACCAAGTACTTCTTCTGATCCTTGAGTTTACCATGAAGCTTTTCCACTAGCCAATCATCCTCAGGTTCCTTTGTCAATAGATGAGGGTCTTCATTCAATTGTGCCAACATCTCCTTAACAATCTTTATATCCATTTCATCATTTGATTTAAAGTCATACAAACAGACCCATATTGGCTTCTTGTACTTGTCTCAGACACGTTGATCATCCAACACCATGTTTGCAAGCGTGGTCTTTCTCTTGCCACACATCCCATGAACCCCAATAGTCTTAAACCCATCATTGGATTCAAGCCAATTCACTATCTTTTTGATTTCTTCATGGAATACAGGGAAGTTTGGTGTATCCTTTCTAGTGGGGAACATGCATGAAGTGTATAAGGTCGAGGTTGAGTTTGCATTCGCTTTAGCCTTCCCCATCTTGATGAGTTTTTGCTTGATTTCGATCAATGCCCTCTCGATGAAATTCTAAGAACCTTTCTTTAAGGATTTCAGCAATGTCTGAGGCCATGATGAAGGGAAGAGCTAGCTAGTGTTAGACGTATGGACAAGTACTAAGAGCAACTTTAGTGGGGGATCTTGGGGAGGGATCTTAAGCTGAAGATCTCTCTTTTCCAAGATCCACCACTAAAAAGAAAAAGCAGATCTCCACGTGGAGATCCAGATCTTCCACAAGAACCCTGAAGATCTGCACGAATTTCAAAAAAAAAATTATGTGATAGGACGAAAAAAAATGAAAAAAAATTAAATTAAATTAAAAGTTAAAATTAATTACTTAAAATTAATTATATGCTTTATTAATATTCATATATTTTTTTCATGTTTTATTAATTAAAATTAATTACTTAATTAATTTAATTAAATTTTAAATATTTAAAAGTGGAGTCCATGTGGGACCCATTAAAATTATCTAAGATCTCAATTTGGGATCTACCAATAAAGGAAAAAATGTTACAGATCTTAAAAGATCTTCAATCCTACGTGGCGATACGGGGTCCATCAAAAAGTGGTCTAAGATCCCAATTTGGGATCTACCACTAAAGATGCTCTAAGTGGTGGTGATGGTTGAGAATAAAAATAATGGTGAAGTGTTTTAACTTTTATTTCCTACTTGTGATGTTGAAAGGCCTCGGGTGATGCTGAAGCCAATATTGTTGGTTGTCTCAATTACCAAGGAACATAAGTTTCGGATTGGATTCTCTTCTTGTAGAGGGCAACGATGTAATTGGAGTCCCAATTTTTCTTGAGGGGAAAAGAATTTGATGCTGGCCATTTCAACTATTCGTACATGTTTCTTGTGTGTTGGTTTATCCACCCTATTTATTAAATTAGTTCCAATTTATTGTGTAGAATATTACCAATAGGTGATCAATGGCAAAACCAAATTATTTAAATTGCTAAGTAGCATTTGTTGTCCTTAAACATGCATGTAGTAAAGGGATTTGAAGTTGTGATCTTTATTTCTTGGTGGATTTGAAGTTTCAGTCTCCACTTTACAGACAGGTATAGTGGTGTGCACTGATTTCCCTTTTACCTAATTTATTAAACACTAAGCTTGTTAATCAATTCGTATCATAGAGTGTTCTTCCCACCTCTCTTGTGAACTTTTAAGTCAAACCAACCTCTCACATGCTCTCATAGGGACACATTCACCTTTCTTATCTCCTCCACACCACTGCTGTTGTACAAGTCTAAGCATCAACTCAACTAGTTGACCATACTATAATCTCCAACAGCCTCTGGTTGTCAAAACCCACCAAATCATTTGATACCAGAGCATCCATGAGCTACCATGGTCTGTCATGCTGTCATTTGGATTTCTAATAAGTGAAGGAACATCTGGCCACAATATTTGTTGTCGGCTTTGTTTTACTTGACTGGCCACAAACTGGTTGTTGTCTATTACTCCATCAATGCCACTCTGTTCGTGGTTGTGGTGGACACCAGCCTCACTTCTACCTAAATCCCTATAGCCCAACAATTCTTCTAAAAGCTTAAGCTATTAGATGAAAACTCAAGAATAGTTTTATATTTATGACTTGACTTTTATGCCTTTGGATCCTTGTATCATCATCTCATTGGAATGGCTTCCTTAATTTCGAATTTAGGTCTCATTGGAATGGCTTCCTTAATTTGGAATTCAATAAACTCTGTGTGTTTTCCTTTCTTATTCTCAGTATTTTGTAACCTTTAAGGTCGTTTTTAGAGAATTTTATTTGTTTTCATTTCATATTATAAAGTAATGTCACATTGTTTTGACTTTAGAAAGATTTGTATAATGTAATAGTGACAATAAGATTTATGTTGCTTTCAACATTTCCTATAAACAAAGAAAAAACATTTTGTTCACTTTTTTAATTATTTGTGAAAGCAGGAAATGAAAACCAAGAAATTTCCTCTCAAACCAAATAGACCCTTAACTTTTCATTCAATATTTCTTACTCTCTTGTCTCTGGCCCTTTCTGTCTAATACTGATTGCTTAATTATGCTATGTGAATTGGTTCATGCAGGTGTTTGATAAAGACAATGGTGATGTTCTTTGTACCGGGATTAACGTGGTTATAAAGGAAGGATACAGAACCTTTCCAAGTGGGCATATTTCATGTAAGTAGTAGAATATATGTTTCAAAAATTATGGTTAGTTGTTAATGACATAAACCTAGTCTAGAAGGTTGTCTAACCATTAAATATGAAATTTATCAATTGTGTATGTGTTTGGCTTTTTTAATTTGGTAATTAATAAATGGAGGGTCCTTTGCTGGTCTTGGTTTCCTTTCATGGTACTTATCAGGGAAAGTTAGAGTGTTTGATCGTAGGGGGCATATTGGGAAACTATGCCTAGTCTTGCTTCCTTTACTTATTGTTGTTCTTGTGGGAATTACTCGAGTTAATGATTACTGGCATCATTGGACTGATGTGTTTGCTGGAGGCCTTATAGGTTTCTTGTTAGTTACACTTGTTATCATAATGCAATACATTGTTGCTTCATTTGAATATTATTGTTGTGCAAATAATGCCTATGTAACTAACTACCTTTGATTTATTGCTTCAGGACTTACCGTGTCTTCAATATGCTATTTGCTACTCTTTCCTTTGCCTACTCATCCACATGGTACGAATTCTTACTCTTTGATTATTTCTTCGGAATTTCAATTAAGGCCACCATTTGTATTGCTTAATTGTTTTCCTAGACAATTCTGAGAATGTGAACTTCAGAATGTAATATTTTCATATGTATTCTTGGATATTGTTGAATCCTGAAAAAGTAGTGTTACTGCATGAATTCATGGAAGTCACAAAAAATTTAATGTTTGGACTTCATCATGTCAATGAAGAATGATAGGAATTAGGAAAAACTTAAGGATACATGGCCACAATTGAAGTCAGATATTAATGCTATATTTATGAACCAACCTGTTTCCCGTTACTTGGACAATCTTAATCAGGTAATCATGGAAAACCTTTTTAGGCTATTATGTAATGGGTTTAATTTAGCCCTGTGAATATATGTCACATTTCCACATTAGTGTTTTATAGGAATTCAATTCTTTTCCATAGGTCTTGAATTATATTTGGCTTCACAAAATGCAATGAGATATTTATGAATGAATTGAAAAGGTGTGTCAATATGGGATATATTGCTAGAGGTCATATTTATCAGGAAACATTTGCCCTTTACCTGGAGTAATGGCTATGAGGAGGCCACTAATTCATATGTGTCATTAGGTAAGACGAAATTGGTACTACTCAAATGTAGTTTTGGAATGCTTTCTTTTGCTATCATAGTTGAAGAAATCCAAGTCACTTGTCATAAGTATTTCTGTTTGATGCCATAAGCATTTCTTAGATCAATAACAATTAAGAATTTCCTCTAAAATAGGCATTATATGCTCTACAAGAACAGGATTGTTATATTCTGTAACTTTGTCAAGTGGGACCAGAAAAGGACTCATAGCCTGACTTAGTTTTTTTTTTATAATATATATATATATATAGATAGATAGATAGATAAACAGTACAAGAAGTACTGTAAAGCATACATCCTAGCAAGAACAAAAGTAGAACCTAGGTGGCTTAAAACATGAAAAAAGCCAACTAAGTTCTGACTTAAGACTAGGTCAATGAACAAAATAAATACATCTTAAGCCAACCCCTCCCCCATAATACAAAAGCCTCCCGTAAATTGGTAGACCAGAAATGGAAAGGAAAATTAAAACCATCCTCCAAATTTTGTAGCCAAGACCAGCATATAACTAATGCATCTTCCATCAAATTATGCCTATTGAAACTCTCATTTTGGAAAATGATCTTGTTCCTATGACACCAAATGGTCCAGGTCAAAGCTACCCACCAAATCTGCCATCTCTTCATTCTGAATCCAATATCACAGTATAACGAGTGTTGAGTGAAGTGTTCTTTTGGGGTTATTGATAATACACTTACAATATTTATCCACGACATAGATTCCCACCAAAGCGGCATAATCCTATCACAACTGAAGAATAAATGTTTCGCATCCTCATCATTATTCTTGCAAAAAGGGCAAATAGTGTTGTTGAGTTCAACATTTCTTCTACTCAAGTTCACCTTAGATGGCAGTCTGTCCCTGCACAAGCTCCACGCAAAACATAATGCTTTATTAGGTATTTTTAGCTTCCACAGTTCCTTGAACATATCATCTTGCTACATACAATTCACTTCCCTGTCAATAAAGTTGTAAGCGCTCCTCACAGTGTATATTCCACTCAAATCAGCCACCCAAGTCCAAGTATCTTGTTGTTGTACTTGTATAACCAAGTCTTGAATATCTTTCATAAAATTTACAGCTGATTCAACCTCCCCCTCCATAAAATTTCTTCTCCACCTAAGCTGCCATTCCCATCCAGATTGTGTTATTATACCCATATGATGGATATAATGTTGTTGTTGATGAGACAGCTGATACAATCTTGGATACGTCTCCATCAAAGTCATCCCATCATTTTTCCACCCATCCTCCCAAAACAGTATCTTGGAACCACATCCCACATTCCATCTTAACATGTGTCTAAGCCATTGCCCTCAACATTGGAATCACCTAATAAGCTAAGATCCCTCCACCAAATGGATTCGCTACTAGATCTTCTAGACCCAATCAAGCTCCTCCAGCCTCCATATTTTGAATCTAGAACTTGTGCCCATAAATCATCCTGCTGGTGGAACATGTTCCAATACCATTTTCCAAGTAAAGCAACGTTAAACTTAGTTAAATATTTACTAGAGAGTAGACAAATTGGAGCCTCCAAAAATGTGATGTGGTTCTTATTTTTGAATGTTGTCATTCCACGAAACTATTTAGTTTAAGGTTTTTCTTTTGGTGGGGGCTTGCCTGAGCATTGTTCTTGTTATTTTTTTATGCAACCATATTTTTATATACCCTTAACTGAAAGCATTTATGCTACTTTAATACTATATCTTACATTCAACATGGTTATTACACTCTTAAATAATGATACATAAACCCATCAACTATTTCATTTGTATATTGTGTTCTATCTCTAAATACATTTCCTTTTGAGCCAATTTTTTGCTCTGTTTCTGAGAAAACAATGAGCAACAAATTTTCTATATTAAATTTTTATTAGAAGTACCTCCTCCTGGGTTATTTTATACTGCCTTTACCAGATTTATATGTTACACCATTTCCATGTAGACCTGGTAACATATATAAGATTCAGTAGTTTGTGAGTTGGAATGAGGAGGGTGAAGATGTTGCTAATCAATAATTGTATCTGATTCGGAGGCTCTATGATTTCATGACTCCGTATGTGTCAATACTCACTTACAATTTCATCTCTAAACTATACAGACGTTTGTAATTATGGTGATGTACCTGGAAATGCTACTTATGCACAGCTAGTGTTTGGGGTAGGAAGTATTTCAATTGAAATTTAAATAGTGTGATGCATGTAAAGACCAGGGTAGATGCTAGCAATTTTTTCAGGTATGAATAGAGTATTCCATCACTTACTTCTGTTAATTTTTTTTATCATCAAAGATAATATATATATTAGAAATAAAGACACAATACAAGTAGTAATTCAAGGTATACAACCTAGCAAGAACAAAAGCAGAACCTAGGTGGCTTAGGTTACAGAAGACAAAGCGAACTGAGTTCTAACTAATAGCAATGACAAAAGGAGACAAAACATACTAAACTCTCCCCTTAAAACCATAGTTGTCTACGGCTGAAAAAATTGCCAAAGATCAGACAAAGGACATGCTCACATCCAAGCCAAAAAAAAGACGCTAGGCCCTCCTAACAAACAAAAAACCTTCTCTAATATGGCTAGACCAATGATAGAAAGGATTATTGAATCCTTTCTCTAAGTTAACTAGCCAATACCAGCAGAAGAAAAGTGTGCCCTCCAGCAATTTAGGGCCCTTGAAGCTGTCGTTATGATAGACACTCCTATTAGGGTTATACATAGTACTCCAAGTCAAAGCTAGCCACCATGATCAACGATACCCCTTGCACCTTAATCCATTCCAATGACTCCCACCAAAGCGGCATAACTTTAGGACAGCTAAAAAAGACATGCGAGGCTTCTTTAATAGAACAGCTACAAAAAAGGCAGTTGTCATCAATCATATTTACATTCCTTCTAATAAGGTTCCTCTTAGTTGGCAACCTATCTCTGAAAAGCCTCCACGCAAAACATAATACTTTAATAGTGACATTTAGCTTCCAAAGGTCATTGTACACTTCCATGTTGTCCTAAGTATCCAGCGCCTTATATATCATCTTGTAAGAACTGCCCACTGTGTACTTATGACTCAGATCCCCCTTCCACCTCCACAGGTCCTTTTGTTGGGCACATATTGACAAACCCTGGATTTCAAACTTCCACTCCCAACCTGCTAGTGATTGTGATCCCATTTGTTGTACAAAATGTTGTTGTTGTTGGGATATTTGCTAGAGTCTAGGAAATTTCTGTTCATAGTATACAATGTCAGAATACAAGAAGCCTTGAAGGCTGAAAGAGGTATAAAATAAAGGTCTGATTTAGTACAAAAGGAATGTATAAGGAACTTGAAAAGCAGTTCAGAGTTAGAGGTTAATTTGTCATAAAATATGATTGGTTAGAGAACTGTTTGTTATGCAGTTGTATTTTTCCTAATGAAGGGACTTTTTAAATTTCAATCATATGCTAAGATTGCTACATTAAGCCATAATTCCAAGCCTCATTCAATTATGACCTCAATGGTTAGCTTGATTGAGGCACTTCAAAATGTAGTGAAGACAGACACTTAGAGTAAAAAAAAAAAATGTTGATTTCCTACTTTGAAATGTTATGGTGTTTTATATTTATTATCATTGTTGGGAAACTGATGAGATAAGCAACGAATAATGTTAGAAAGGGAATGAACTAGCGTTATTCAACTGAACCATTGGGTAGCTTAAGCAGTTAGGTTGTTATGCCAGCTGTAAACAATCAGTTGTAAACTATTTTTAAGGTTGGCCAATAAAAATGTCACATCTGTTTTCTTTTTTTCTGAGTTGACATCAAATTCTACATGTAAATAATTTGAAATTTTGGAAACTTAATGTAGCACAATAAGCACACCAGTTATTCTCATGTATTAAACTGATAGAAAAACAGCAAGTCTGACCCTTTAACCAAATCACTACAAGAGTAGAGTATGTAGTTCTCTGAAAATTTGATATGGCGAACAACAAACCCACGACTAGTTGCTTTATACTGTTGGCAACTAAACAACTTAACAAAAAGTATAGTGGGGGTTGAAAAACATGGCATTTGGTTATGTAATCATGCCTAGGGAAACAATCATGACAATTTTATATGTGAAAGAATAATAGAATTGGCTGATTACAAATTGTCTCACCAATCCTAATATAACCTAACATGTTCAACTGGATTTCTTTGGTCATATCTATTAACATAAAGAATAGGAGACACAGTTACCCTCAACAATCCTTGCTCAATAATGAAGCCCAACATCATTGGCACAGCAGGGAAGATACCAATTGGAAAGTAAAAATGTCAAGCCTTAGCAGCACTCAGTGCAGTGTACTTAGTTATCATGGCCTTTTCTTCAATGGTGTCACCAAGCTAAGACAGTGCCTGGAAAACATATTAATTGGTGTTCATAAGTATATGAATAAGTTCAATAGTAAGCAATGAATTTAAATAACTATAGTACTATACTAGCAGTGTTCTTGTATTCAGAACTTCTATAAACAACCTTTGTCTATTGCCAATAACATGTAAATATAAACTGCTAAATAACACTTGTAAACTACAGCGTGTCCAACTCGATACTAACCATATCCATGAATGTGGCAAGAATAATAAACAGTTGCCACTAAAAAACTATGAAATTTTGAACAACAGCAAAATATAATGTTGAATAAAGCAGATAAACAAGCATAAAAGTTTAACAAAATCCAACTTACCATATACGGTTTCCCATAAAGCCAACATATATACATTCAGCAATGTTAGCTGCAGCTTAAAAAAAGACAAAAAAATCCTCAGATGAATGCTAATGATTGTAAAATTGTACTATGCAAAATTTCCATGAGAATTGTCACAATGTCAGTTCTAGTGTAATGCATGGGTGGCTTCTTCATGTCATTCTAAATTGTAAACAAAACCAGTTACCACCTGATATTGATTCTTCACAAAACAACCATTACCACAAAGACATATTGCTCAATCAATAATACCATTTAAGTTAAGGTCAAGGTCACTTCTATGTTTTCGTAGTTCTAGACTTGTTAAAGATATGATTTGTAAAGGGAATATTTGCAGCTGATAAATAAGGATTATACTCATGTATGTTAAGGCATTACCATTACTTTGCCATGACTTTCCCTCTATGCAACAAACCCTTATTTTTATATTCAGGATTTTAAAATCTATATAGATATGTCTAACATAGTATTAATTAATTGTTGGTTCTTGTTTTAGGTGGTTGTTTTGTACTTTGTGAGGACCTTAAGGCGTCTTTAAACATATTCTTTGTTCATGAAACAAAAAACTCATTGCTACCGTAGCTGTCACTGGATTGTGCTGCTCTTGAAATTGACCATATTTTGAGGTATGTCCCTTGTTCCTTATGTTATGTGTTTACCACTTCCTTTGTTCATATCTGCCTATTGCTTTCTCACACCATGCAATGCATTGTCAGTCAACCTTAGTTTCCCGTTCAAGGATCAATTGAGTGAGTAATACGGATAGTTTGGATTACTCGTTGAATTGAATCTTGAATTGTCCGTTTAGACAGTTTGGGAAGTTATATATTGTATACATCATTTGTAAAAACAAGTTAAGTGTGCTTTATTTAATTTAATGAAATTTCGGTGTAACTGCATATTGCTTTGATCTCCGAGTGCATACTAGATTGTGGTGATTTCAAATCACCGCTTTCAGTTTGTGTACTTGGAGACCAATGTGAAATGCTGTCGAAATTTCATTAAATTAAATAAAGCACACTTAACTTGTATTTACAAATGATGTATACAATATATAACTTCCTGAATGGGATAGGGCCCCACCTTATTAACATTAAGACATATAATTTTCATACATATAAACATTTACAATATCATCATGCCAGCTTATTTCAAAAAACATGGATCGTAATTGGATGAAATCACCGCGCATCAGTCAGCAATATGAAAATGGGTTGAACAATTCCTCCGATTTACCACACGTAATGCAACTTCTGAGCATGGAAATTATTTTTGTCCTTGTGTTAAGTGTGGAAATGGGAGACGATAGCCAGTCAATGAAATCATATCACATCTAATATGTCATGGCATCATTCCGAGTAACTCAAAATGGATCTAGCACGGTGAATTGCCAGATATGCCAATAATTCAAACCTCTACGCATTTTGATGTAGACACAAGACATCATATAGAAGAGATGCTACGCGATATTGGAGAAGCCAATTTTCGGGAAGCACATGCACCTACGTATGAGAAGTTACAAAGTGATTCACAGATCCCTTTGTATTCTGAGTGCACAACCTTCACGCGATTGTCAACGGTGTTAGCATTGGTTGACTTAAAGGAAAGATTGGGTGGAGTGACAAAAGCTTCACTGAATTGCTTGTTTTGTTGAAAAAAATGCTTCCTAAAGACAACACTTTGCCAAAAAATCATTACGAGGCCAAGAAAATTTTATGTCCTATGGGTATGCAGTACTGGAAAATTCATGCTAGCCCTAATGATTGTGTATTATACAGAAATGACCTAGTTGATATGCAAAAATGTCCAACATGTGGGGTATCACGATACAAAGTGAACGAAGATGAATGTAGTGATGAATCAACAAGAAATAATTCTCATCCAGCAAAAGTCTGTTGGTATCTTCCAATTATTCATAAGTTTAAGCAATTGTTTGCTAACTCTAACGATGCAAAAAATCTTACTTGGCATGCACATTGAAGGCAAAGTGATGGATTTCTCCGACATCCGGCAGATTCTCCCTAATGGGCGAAGATTCGTCAAAAGTATCCAACATTTGGTAATGACCCAAGGAACCTAAGGCTTGGTCTTGCATCAGATGGAATGAATCCTTTTGGTAACCTTGCAACTAATGACAGTTCTTGGCCTGTGTTGTTGATGATTTACAACCTCCCTCCTTGGTTGTGCATAAAATGGAAATACATGATGTTATGTATGATGATATCAGGACCCAGACAGCCAAGAAATGATATTGATGTCTATCTAGCGCCATTGATTGAAGATTTGAATAAATTGTGGGTTGACGGGGTTGATGTGTTCGATGGAAATATGAAGGAAACCTTTACCTTGCGCGCAATGGTATTTTGTACCATTAGTGACTTTCCAGCATACGGAAATTTGAGTGGGTATAGTGTCAACAGCCATTATGCATGTCCTTCATCCAACTAAAACATGGAAAGAAGACAGTCTACACTAGGCATCGAAGATTCCTCAACCTTTATCACCCATATAGGCGACTGAAAAAAGCTTTTTATGGAAGTCAAGAGACAGAAAGTGCACCTATAGCATTGACTGGCCATGAGGTTTATGACCGTGTGAAGGACATTGTGACCATGTTCGAGAAGACCCAAAAAAAGGATGCGAACAAAAGAAACATTTGGAAGAAGAAGCCAATATTTTTTTATCTTTCATACTGGTCCGATCTTGATGTAAGACACTGTATAGACGTCATGCATGTTGAGGAAAATGTTTTGTGACAGTTTAATTGGCAGCCTACTTAACATTAAAGGCAAGAAAAGGATAATTTAAAATGTCGCCAAGATCTTGTTGACATGGGTATACGCCAGCAGTTGCATCCAATTAGTAAAGGTCGACAATCCTATTTGCCCCTAGCAAGTCACACTTTGTCAACAAAAGAGAAAAAAGCTTTTTTTCATTGTTTGCATACTTTGAAGGTCCCACAAGGATACTCTTCAAATATCAAGAGCCTTGTTTCTATCAATGACCTAAAATTGGTTGGTTTGAAGTCTCATGATTGTCATGTGTTAATGCAACAATTATTGCTTGTTGCGATTTGGGGTATATTGCCCGACAAAGTAAGGATTGCCATTAGTCGGCTGTGCTTCGTGTTTAATGCTTTATGTAAGAAGGTAGTTGACCTCACAGTTGGATGATTTGGAGAATGAGGCGGCTATTGTCCTTTGTGAATTGGAAATGTTTTTTCCCCCCTCTTTTTTTGACATAATGGTCCACTTAATTTTCATCTAGTGAGGGAAATCAGTTTTTGTGGTCCAATGTTTTTACACTGGATGTATCCGATTGAGCGGTACATGAAGGTCTTAAAAGGTTACACTAAAAATAAATACAGACCCGAAGCTTCCATTGTTGAAAGGTACGTTGCCAAAGAATGCATTGAGTTTTGTTCTGAGTACATGGATTCAGTTAAACCTGTTGGCATACCTGAAAGTCGTCATAACCAGTCAACAAGAGGAAAGGGTACACAAGGATTCAATGTTGTAACTATGACTCAACAGCAGCTTTCACAAGCTCATTTGTATGTTTTGAATAACACCACTGAGGTAATGTCGTACTTAGAAGCTCACAAACAACATTTGACAAAAACTCACCCCAGAAATGAACATCATGAAGGTGTTGCAAAAACATAACAAAACTTTCATAACTTGGTTTAAGGCAAAAATCTTGAGTGATGACAATGCTTCCTCAACATTAAGATTGTTAGCTATTGGGCCAAACTTAAATGTACCCACTTGGAAATGATACGATATCAATAACTACTCTTTTTACACAAAGTCACAAGATGATAAAAGTACTATACAAAACACTGGGGTGACTGTTGATGCTGACTCGTTACAATTTTGTGGTGCATCTGATAACAAACCCAATTCAAGCGTCAATGCCATACTTTGGGGTGATTGAAGAAATCTGGGAGCTCGATTATAGTGCATTTAGAGTTTCGATTTTTAAGTGTAAGTGGATAAACGATAACACTGGTGTCCATCAAGACCATCTTGGATTTACTTTGGTTGAACTTGATAAAGTGGGTTACAAGGATGAGCCTTTCATCATGGCAGAGCAAGCAAAACATGTGTTTTACATCAAAGATCCGTGTGACGCTCGATTTTCAATTGTTTTACAAGGAAGAACATCTATTAGTAGTCATCACTTTGGTGATGATGCATCACTAGATATCTGTGAAATGCCTTCTTTCTCAACACGGATGCCCTCCATAGTTGAAGACAATGACATTGATGATGAACATGCAAATCGGGTTGATCACGATGAAGGCCTATGGGAGAACATCAAAAATTAATTGCTGACTTTCAAAGTAAAGTATTTTCAATATTTCAATTTTCCAATGCTTCGGTTTACCTTTAATATTAATAGGTTTTAATTTATGCTATATATGTGACTTATGTGATTTTGCTGTTTGGTTTTGTTTGCAGATTCATGGCGACACCCCCATTGTTCCCTGCCAATTCACAACATCGTAATTCAAATTCAACGTCTATGAAAAGTAGACAATCGACCCGGCTAAGAAGGTTGATCGTAGAGACTTGGATCATCCAAGGCCAACAGTGAATGTAAATCCTTCAACTGGAAGAGCATCAGGCAATTACAAAGAAAAATTCCACAGCTATCTAAGGGTTGTAGCAAGAGACAAAATTCCTATAGTCCATGGTTCTTGGAAAGACGTTCCTGAAACGTTGAAGAACCTAATTTAGGAAGACATTTTGGTATATTAAGTTGTTGAATGTTTATGATAAAGTTTAGTTCTATCTTATGATGTTCTTATAGGAAATTGTCACATGTCTTATACCATTGCAGGGAACATTTGATATCCCAGAAGCAGAAAATGCCAAGAAGAAGATAATTTCATCTGTTAGCACAAGATGGAGGTCATTCAAGTCTTCATTAACCACAAAATACATATATGTTGAAGCTGAGAGCCAAACTGTTAATGATCCTTCAGTTAGATATGGTATACATTCCCAAACTTGGGAGGAATTTGTTGCTAGCTGGAAAAAACCAACTTGGCAGGTTAGATGGCAATATATGCTTAAGTTTAGGTTGTTATTTGAATAAAGTGAAATTGAAGTGACTCAATTTACAACATTGCCAAATTTTGACTGGGAATAAGGAAAAGGCGCTGGAAATCCAAAAAAATAATGAATGTCCCCATATACTTTCTCGTGGGGGTTATGAGTTACTAGAAAAAAAAACTAATGGATGAGAAAATAAAGATGTGACTACAACATGCAATGGATACTAAGCATTCGTCAAATGTGGATTACCCGCCATCTCCAATTCCTAGACATGTCAAGTGGAAGCTGGCCCGAACAAAGAAATATGGGCACATGACATCTAAAACGGCCAGAGAAATATCCGATAAAATTGTGAGTTGAAGTAAAGGTTCCTAATATTATTTTGTCTATTAAATTTATTATGAGTTGAATATTTGTTGCTTTTATGTTGCAGGAATTCTTAGAAGAACAGATGACATAAGGAAGCTTTGTTCCTCATAGTCAACAGGACATATTAAATGCTGCTCTTGGACGACCGGAGCACCCGGGTAGGGTACGTGTTGCAGGGTCAGGTGTGACCATAAGTCAATACTTTGGACACACATCATGTGCATCCAATAGTTCGTGTGGATCCATCAACGCTGAACAATTGGCTAGTCTAATTAAAGACCTCAAGGAAAAATGGAGGAGGGAGGTGGAGAAGGAAAACAAACAATTTATAGAAAAAATGAAAGCTGAATTGGAGGAAAAAATGAAAGCTGAATTGGAGGAGAAAATGAATGAAAAAATGAAATCTGAAATGGAAGAGAAAATGAAGGAAAAATTGAAGGAAGCAATAAAAATTGAGTTAAGCCAAATGGCAACACAAAAATCAGCCCCGATTCACGCACTTTTAGAAGAATTGGCTGCTCATGTTAGCATAAAGGGAAGTTGTGCTGAAACTGCAGCCAATCCTTCTGCTGAAGACAATGCTACTGTTGTGGTGCCAGGCATGGGGTTGTTTGTTGCATGTCATGGGTCGACAAACCTAGTTGCGTTGGGAAAAGTTTATGACGGAACCAGCACAATTCACAATAACGACTACGGAGATGATGTCATACGGGTAAGTGTTGAAAAAATTTATGACGGGGACGCGCTTTTTCCATATCTGACGTCAAAGATTACGTATGTCAGAGACACCCTACACACATTTGTCGCTTGGCCCACATGTTTGGTGAAACCAATATCACAAAAGTTATATACATGGTTGCTTGCAATTAATTAATGTTTGATTTTTTATAAATATATTAAGTAACAATAGGTTATTTGTTATTTGTGTCAAACACATAGGATGCACATATTAGTTCAGAAGACATTCTAGAAGCAGTTAATTGGTCAACTAAACTAGAAGCAATTAATCCTTTGGATGAATTGATTAAGCACGTCTATGAAGTTTACCACAAGCCTATACAGTTGTCGTGGGATGGGTTAAAGTTTGGGATTGCTAATGTAGAAACATCATTCTTCATCACATATTCAGATATTAATGAAATTATATCAGGTGACAAGTATTTGAACATTTCTATACTATAGTTGTGGATTATGTAAGTAAAAGTCCATTGAATGTCTCCTTTCATGTCCTAGTTATTTTTAGTTGTTACAATCTATATGTTTAACAGTTTCATATTCACTTCAAATGTTAATAATGGGTTTATGGATCAATGGAGTACAAGGTTGGGTTATAGTTCAGTGTATGGGTTCTTAGAGCCTCAAATGATACATAATTCAAAGGATAGACGTTTGGAAAGTCAACGATACATTCAAACATGGGTCAAGGAATCATAAAGAGAGGTGTACCTAGGAGCTTATTTGAATAAGTAAGCACCAAATTAATGTCGTATAAAGGATAAGTGTACTTGTTTATTTTTGGTTGCTAATATATATAAAATGCAGCACACATTGGCAGTTGTTTGTTCTTTGTCCTTTGACTCATACAGTTGTCTGATTTTGTTCATTGCGTAAGAAGCCAGATATTCACATCAAAGTTGTACTTAACAAGTAAGTTCTATCAAAAATTGATATTTTTACATTGTGAACCGAATTTATCCCTACAACATAAAGGTAATGCATTAACTCACATGTATGTTGCATTTAATAAATTAGTTCACTTAAGGCTTTGAATACCGGTGTCAATGGTAAATGCAATGCATCTGCACCAAACTGGATTGAACTCAAGGTTAGACATTTAGTTGACCTTCATGCAAATTGTGTTGTCATTCTTTACTTACAAATGTCGAATTTAAATTTAAATGTTCCCATATTTAGAGCCATGTTCAAAATGGAGGCTTTGAATGTGGGTATTAAGTAATGCATTGGATGTGGAACATAGTAAGTGGGGCTTTGAAGAATGAATGGACCAAGGTATAACAAGTTGAACACATTTATATGTTTAGTTAATTTGTTAAATGGTTCCATACTTTAAATGTAATCAATTGATTTGTATTTTGACTTCTTGTTGCAATGGTTTAGTGATGGCATATCGTTAGACATGGAGACCATAACAACATTAAGGAAAAAATGGGCATCATTTTTGTTAGAAACAAAAAACAAATCATTGTAGCCTGTTTTGTATGCCGTATATAAGAACATTAAAATATTTCGCCTTCGCATTTATTATATATTGTAGACATTATTACAAACTTCGGGATCTTTAATTACATATTAGCAATGTTGTGATGTTTATTACAATTACTCTTCAACATAGGCCAACATATATATGTATTGTATTTTTTTCGGGAAATGAAACTACTTTGCAAGTAATTGATTAGGTGGTGGAGATTGCGATAGTGGTGATGGTACCCCATTTCAATGGATCAAACAACCATCAGGTTCGATTGAACCACTGATGAACTTGTAAAAGTTTGTATTTGTTTTGTATTATGTTGCTGGTTTAAAAATTTGGACTAACCACCTTTTAGTTTGGCTGAACATTGTTCTATTTCATTAACCATATATGATCAATATATATTGCGAATCAAATGCCTATACATTGTTCAAACTTATTAACTTTGTCTCATATCATGCATGCTTGACCTTTGTATTAGATCATTGTAGCATTCTGTGATCCTCTATTTGTTGTTAGTATCAATTACAAGGCATTTAATTATTAATTCCCTCTTTCTGCCAAAGTATTACTTGTAGAAAGTGATTAATTGCCACCCAACTTAGAAACACAGATAGCTACCAAGTCATGAATTTTATTTGTTCCTTGTTTTATAGTTGTCTATTTAATTAATTTATACTCGAGATGTCATTACATGCTCTAATATATAAAAGTTGCATATTTGAGACCCCATGAAGTTTCCTCTTTGCTGTTAGATAATATATATGGTGTTTATATTTGGATGGTATGAAATTTGTTTCGAAATGGACAATATGAGATTATCTCCCTATTCATGTTGGCTTTGCGTGTTTGTAGATAATAATGACAAGGTTGCTATAGCATCATTGAATGCCAGTATTGATGGAGGTCTAACCCTTTTTTGACAGAGCCAAAGTCTATGCCTCTGGGCTCAGGTTGAAATTTTTACTAGAATTCAATGAAGAGAGTAAATTCAACAAAGATGTTGTTCTTTTTCAGCTTGCTTTAGTCATTGTAAATTTTGAGGTTCTTCTTTTAAGGTATGATTCAACACTATTTTCGTACGTAGTTTGTAATTAAGAGAGTTGTTTCGTACATTGGTGCTTCCATATGTTTGATATTATTTTATCCAATAACGTTTTGATTATAATGTAATTTCCTGATTTTCAGGCCTTGGCTTTAGGCAAATAAAGGTTGGTCGGTGTAGCAAATTTATTTCATTGAACAAGCGAATTTAATAAGGCTTATACAGTCAGATATTTATTTACTTATTCAGTTTCCGATTAAGATAATGCTTAGTTCCTCAATTGGTTCTTGTTTACAGGCTATATTGATGGTCTGGGAGATGATGTTTGAAAAAGGACTTGTGAAATCTTTGTGTTTCAAACTGTAGTGGTAACTCTTGATGACTATTATCTGTCTTGAAGTCTTCATTATTATGCAAAACCATGTATGAGTTCAACTGACAAAACGGTGATTCCCTTAACTTACAACATGTTAATGTGCTAATATGAATGTTGTTATAAAAGTCTGAATATTTGTTAGTTATCACATATGATATGTTTAATTCTTTAAAAATTGATGATATGATGAATTCTTCTTTCACAACTTTAATACTAAGTCAGTTCCCGAAGATGCAAAGTTTAATATGATATATTCATATTTGGTACAATACCACACTACATTTGGACAAATAGCATTTGGACCTGGTTACTGGTTATGGGACTACTTAAGAAGAACTATTCCATCTGGTTTTCTGCTTCGTCTTGCTAGTGGAGTAGACAGTTCCTCTGTTGCTGCAATTGTTGGGTGCATGTAGTAGTCGGTTGTGAAAGGTAAGTTAAGGTGCAATGACAAATGATGTTACATTCATATATATATTGCAAAGTATCTATTTCCGATCAACTTGAGACAGAAATAGGAAGCAACATTATTGCATTTACCATCCTGCTTATTTAGGAATGATCATATATTAAGTTAATACCACTTGTTTTTTGGTAGCAACATGCATCTTTCTTTTTTTAATAAAACGAATACAATGCTAGGACAACAAGGTTGCTATGATCTCAACTAAGTTAATACCACTTCCAAACAAGCCTCTCCCCATCATAATGTCTCGGTAATACTGGTTGTCAAATATAACTGGGGTCATGTCATTAGACACAAATGTGAAGTTTGTCAAAGGAATCTCAGTTGAGCATGCTAGTCTTAGAGAGGCTTCAAACCCAAAATCCATCTTGTCCCCTAGCCTTTTTGGATCATTCAATCCTCGAACAATGTTGAAGCAGTGTCCAATCCCTAGTGTATGTGCACCTACCAATAGTTACAATCAAATAACAAATAGTTAACAGTTTTAAACACCTTCTTTAAGGTTGAGCTACATTAACATTACCTAAAATGGATGTAGACTGTTCAATGTTCATTACTTTAGACATAAAAATCGATATAAATTCATCAACCGTTATTGTTGGTGAAGGAAGCTTAGCATCAGCCTCATGGAAACTACAAGTTCTGGAGTCTTTTCTTCCAAGTGGGATCTCAATATGAGGTCCTCCTGAGAATGACACTGATTCCTTAGCAGCTAATACAATAATATCTGCACAAAAAACTGGCCCGGACATTCTTCTTCTAATATTGACTCAATGTGGCCGATCGTTTCCCGCTTTCTGATGCCAAAGTTCCTTGAAGATTTCATTTCAGAGCTATGACTGTGAGCTAGATAGTTGGAGTCCAACAGCATTGAGGCATCACATCCCTGAAATATGTGATAATTTTGACTACAAGGGCTAGGTAGGATTAGGAATCTCCACCTGCAATTGCAAGCACAATACATAACCACCATATTTCCTGATGTTGTTTATTTATCTTTTCAGGCCTTCTTGGGGGCTTGGAAAATCACTTGTTCTCTATCTAGATTTATAAGTGTGGTTTTTCAATATGGAAAAACCTTTCTTGTCCATTCACATGACATTGGTGGGCCTTGTCGATCTAAGATTACTTTAAGGGTATGCTCTTAGAGTTAAATCTCCCACATGTTGAAGTAAATTTTTGTCATCTGCTCCTTTCAATTCCTGAATGAAGTATGTCATTATACAAAACATTTATTTACTTGGTTATTTTCAAATACATTATAGATCTCAGGGACAATAGTTGCACCACAAGATCCAGTAGCGTGGCATGGTTTAAATCAACACAAATGGCTATACATCCATGGGGTGAATCATCTTACTATAGATGGTGGGGGGAGGATCAGTAGAATGGGACATGAATGGTGGGCCAGATCTTGCAAGATCAACTCCACAAATGTATTGCTTCCTGGAATGCTTGAATTAATATTTTATTGAAGTTTAATTAACTGTGTAACTAAGTGACTTCAAAATGTCCTTTCACAGGCATGTCATCCTGCTCCAACGTTTAGCAACGCGCTTCAGATTATAGACCAAACCAGATAATTTATCTGCTCTGATATGTTGTGTTTTATTAGCTGAATTTGAAAACAACATTTACATGCAGGCCATGACTTTTCATAGATGCAAGGATCTGAAAGTCAGAAATCTTATGTTGATAAATAGCCGACGAATGCACATGTCATTCACCAACTGTATGTGGGTTGTTGCATCCCATCTCAAAGTGTTAGCACCTGCTTTCAGCCCTAATACCAATGGAATCCACATTAGTGCAACAAAGGGAGTTGAGGTCAGGGATAGTGTAATTAGAACAGGTACGTTATCCTCAACCGAGTGCCATATTAGCTTTACTTATCTTGAATGATATTATGGTTTCAGCAATAATTTTAACACGTTATTTACTTCAAATAGTAATGGTCATATAACTATTAAATAAATAGTCATATTACAAGAAACACACATACCTCCTGTTAATAAAAATAAGGATAAACAGAATGATACTAGTTTAAATGGTTTTAAAATCCTATGGTTAGAGAGAAATGAAAGAATAAAGTAAAAATCTTTGGATTGTGAATCTGTCTAGATTTTTTTATTCTTCATTAGAGCTAAATCCTGTCTGACTTTGATGATATGCATGTTACATGTTATTTTCAGGATGTATAGCCTTTTACTAACTTCGGACCAAGTTTGATGTTATTCAAAGATAAGAAAGATCATAAAAAATGCATGTAAAAATGAAAAATAACAGGCAATAATGTAATTGTGAAACCCCATGCATATGTGTAAATCATTTAAAAAATTGGACGAAAGTCCAATGTAAGAGCAATGATTACTTTCATTACTGACTCTATGTTCTAGAATAAACTTTTCTGTTCAAGTAATATACCAAAAGAAAAATAATTCACTTCATAATCCCATGTCTTGTTCAATTAATGAAAGGCTGGTTGTGTTAGCAAAATTGCTTGAATGTAATATGAAAGCTGATGCAATATGAATAGGAAATTGTGATTAGTAGCTCTCCAAATAAGCAATGTTAATGAGAAGGGAATGGAGAATGGAGCTGCACAGCAAAGAGTTAACAGAGACAAATGAGGAGGGATTATTCTCAAACACCTTGCAAGCATGGTAGAAACTCTAAATCCAAACTGAACATACACAAATTTGTCTTCTATTTGAAATATGCACAAAAACATTGTGAGCACTTCTTAACAAAGTAAAGGAAAACTTAAAAACACTACCATCCTCTACCAATCTTTCTTCAAAAGTCCAATGGAGGCTGTCCTAGAAATACAAAGAACAGGGCCTAAAGTTGCCATTTTCAGAACCAGAACACAATGGTAACAATGTTGTTGTTTGTAATAGAAGAAAGCCAAGAAATTGGTTAACAGGACCAGATAACGCCATAGTTCTGTAACTGACAAACTCGAAGGGCCAAATGAAGAGGTCTGAGCAGACACGACCTGCATATGACCTATATATATATAGTGGACCAACCATATTTGGCATAAATGGACTGAAAACAGTTCCAACAATGATCATGATGATGGAAATTGAATAAAATGACAGTGGAAATGAACTGTTGTAAAACTGAATAGGTAGATAAGATAAAACAAGCAAACTAATAGGTTATAAGGTTTGGAATGAATGTTGTAGCTAGTTATTCAATGATTGTATGAACATGTTAACAAGGATGCATGTAATATTTTTGAAAAGTGCAAAGTGACTTTCATACTCTATGAGCAACCAAGACTTGCTAGAAAATTGTATCAAATATTTATGAAGTTGTTATTGGTTTTTTCTAGGATTACTATATGGTAATAAAACATAAGTGTAAGTCAATTTTTTTCTTTATTAATATTATGACATTCAAAGTACTTGATGTGCAGATGGGGCGTGTTTGTGCAGCCAATTGGAATTTGTCAGCACACATTTGCCCTTCACCTAAAGTAATGGCTATAAGGAGGCTACTAACTCATATGTGTCAATAGGTAAGAGGAAATTGGTACTATTCACATGTGGTTTTGGAATGCTTTCTTTTGGTAAACATAGTCATAGAAATATCCATGTACTTGTCATAATCTGGTGCACCGATTTTTGGAAATGTTTATAACTCAAATCCTGTGGCATATTAAGCCCTGCAAGTTATCTGAGTCATTTGTCTTGTGATGTATGTCATGTGATATGATTATAACATTATTCATGTATGTTACTTGCGTTAGTGATTATGGAGATGTTTGTAATTATGACATTAATTTAACTGAAGTCGACAGGTTTAATTGATAAGCTTCTTATTGACTGGTCCTAATTTTTCATATGTGTTCTTTGGATGTAACAAATGCATTCCATTAAATGTTTTACAGCCCCCAAAATTTCTGGATCTGGAACCTCATTTGGTCTCTAGACAACACATAGGAGTTTTATGTCTTGGTGAATGGACATGTTCCTACTATTATGCTATCAATTTTGAGCATTTCTTCATGTTTTGTTTATGTTGCATGTCATCTGGAATTTTAGAACTCAGGATAAACTTACAATAATAAACTAAAATTATGTGTTTATACCTTGTTTATATTAATTAAACCTTTTCTTACAGGAGATTTTGATAGACGGTATGGGAAATGTTGTTATTTAAGGAAAACAACTACTTCAAGTTTGAAATGATGAAGCCTTAGTTTTGGATGATCCTATGAGATGTGTTGTGGACAAGCTTAGTTATTGATGGGGGTAAGCTAGAAAAATACTCATTCATTTTTTTGCAAATTGGTGTATGACAAATGATTGTTCAAAGCTCAACTATATTAAGGTGAATGTTACTGTTTATAGTGCAACGCACTGCAATTGTTTTGTATGAATCCATCAGTACATAAATTATTAATTATTATTGAAAGAGTTGGCATATGTAAGTTGTTATTCATATTGATCAACCATGATTGTTTCAATTTTTATGCTTATCATTTTTTAATTTTGAACAAAATAAAAAAAAAAATTAGTAAAACGGGATTGTAAGACGGTTATCAATGATAAAACCATAAAAGAAAGCAATAAAAAAAGTAAATCTAAGACGGTTACATGAAAAAACCGTCTTAGAAGGCGTATAAAAAAAAGGAAATAAAACAATCTAAGACGGTTGTGTACAAAAATCGTCTTAGAAAGTTAACATTCTAAGACATTTCTGTAGGAAAATCGTCTTAGAAGACTTAAAAACCAAAAAAAAAAAATTTAAATGAAATCTAAGACGATTTTTCAAAGAAACCATCTTAGAAAGCCTACATTCTAAGATGGTTATTCAACATTACCGTCTTAGAAGGTTGTTCAAACAAAAAAAAAAGTGAATGATATCTAAGACGGTTTTTCAAATAAATTGTCTTAGAAGACTGTTCAAACAAAAAAAAAAACAAAAAAAAAAGTAAATGAAATCTAAGACGGTTTTTCAAAGAAACCGTCTTAGAAAGCCTGCATTCTAAGACAGTTTTGCAACATAACCGTATTAGAAGGCTCTTTAAAAAAACCATTCGAAGACAGTTTTCACATTAACCGTCTTTGATTGGTACCATTTTAAGACGGTTGGCGTACAAAACCGTCTTAGATTTGTTACACTTTTTTTTTGTTGGTCTTTTAAGACGATTGCCCAGGGAAATCGACTTTGAATCGTATGTTCAAAGATGGTCACATAACCGTCTTTGAAAACCAAACTTTCAAAGACATTCGCAACAAGGACGGGTTATGAACCGTCTTTGTATGTCTTCCGAAACTTTCTTTGAAGCTCTTCTTTGTAGTAGTGTAAAATTCAAGTAGATAAGCATAACATACTATAGTTTACACCTCATATAACATCAAATGATTGTATCTTAACTCCCCAATTACGAATAAACATCAATAAATTTTAAACCCATTTTCCTAACCATAACATGCATAATCAAAACAACCTTATTGGAATTCTAATATACCATTAACATTTATCACATACGGATTAAAAAAATAATCAAGTATGGGGAATTGGGGATCAACTTTAACACCCTATAACTTGGATAAACAATAGAGAATTGATTCATAGAGGAGTTTTCATCATAATTTTTTTTTGCATTGGCTAAATAAAAAATTATAATTAAACCCAAAAATTTTTTATAATAAGTATTCAAATTTCATTCTCTTAGAAGTCTGCAAACCAATGTAGTTGAGGCAAACATTTTATCAAAGACATAGCAAGGAAATGACTCATTATTATGTAAAATGATTGTTATACCTGCAAACTCCAATTAAGCAAGCTCAGGCGCCAACATGATTGCAAATGGAGACGCTTTATGAATATGATATTAGAAAAATGGAAGATGTTAAATATAAGGTTGATATACTACACATCATGGTGGGGCTTAAACCAAGTAGGGATTGGATTTGATAGGACATAGGGTGCGAGCTTTCGAAAATCAACATACCACCACAAGGAATAATAGGAAGAAAGATGGATTCAGTTGATTATGGTAAATGATTAAAGGGTAAATACAAATGTATCGATATTTGTAGTGGATGGAGACTTTAAAGGTACAAAATTCCCTTCATCTACAATTGAACATAATCAACCCCAACATTCCTTCCTTTCCAATGATTGATTGAGCATTTTTAGTATAGTATTTTTTTATTCTTCTTAGCTTATTTGACTTCTCTTAGATTCTTATTTTCTCACTTTAATTCAGTTTTGGTCTTAGACAAATAATTGGGCTTAATTGATAATTGTTGCTTATTTTCAGATTTTGTGCTTACTTGACCTATCTTCCTTGTGTAGGACCTATAGAATTCTACAGAACTCCAAATAGAGCATATGAATAGTCTTTGGAAAGCTAAGGAAATGAGCTACAATTTTGTCATAGATAAGCACAAGCTAATTCTGTCGGTTTGAGGGTCAAATTAACCTTGAAAGTCAGAATCTCTGCACTTGAGTTTTGGGCTGCGAGTTTGGGTTTTGATTGATGTAACTAGCCTAATTAGTTAGTTTAAATGGGCCTAATCAAAGCCCATACCATCATTCTATTCAATAACTATATATTAGTGTAGCTAGGAGTTAGTTGAGGACACAAAAATAGAATTTCTAGCTTCTTGTGCAAGTTTTCAGAATTAAAATCTTTTCTCTCTTTTTTCTCTCAATTGTTCTTCATTATTCTTTATTTTTCTTCTTCCTTTCATCTTTGTTCTTTTATTTTCCTCACACAAGTTTCTGGCTGTTCCATTGATGATGATCATGGAAGGCTAAACAATCAATCAATCCAAGGATCCAATCCAAGCAAGGAGAATTTGAGTTCTAGTTTGGTATTCTAATTTCTGTGTCAATGTTCATCTTATTTTTTCAATCCTCTTTTCGATTTTCATGACTATGAATATGTTTAGGATTTGAAACAAATTAGGTTATAGGTTTATTTGTTAATTTTGAATTTTAATCATATATTGTTCGGATGATGTTTCAATCCAGTTTGTGATTTCAATTGATTTAGGAGTTAATTCGATTGAATTGCTTCTAATGATATTGAATGAACCTTCATAATATGATCACTATCTGAGAACTATGATAATTTGCATTGATTGGTTTGGTGAATTGTTTGATATTCTTGAATTTGTTTTACAACATCTTTTATCAATTCTGTGAGTGTCTGCATTTTTCTTCAATTCTTGTTTGTGTTTCTGCAATTTTTGTTCATTGTCTATAAACTATTTGATAAACCCCCTACTGTTTATAAGTGGATTAAGTCAAGAACCAAGTTAGATTGTATCTTTGAGTCGACCTAGGTTAATTATGTACTACAGAATTATCTTAGTTTTATTTATTTGTAGCGATTCTACAGTCGTTATCAATGATCAAAAGAACTATTACTATCAAAAGAATTGTTATTGATAACTATTGTGCCTCCTATATAATTCAAGAAAAGAAAGACATGAACCAATGTTTTGCCCTTATCCAAACACATTCTTCACTTGTAATGAACTGTATCACTTAATGTTGATAAAGAAATGGAATGATTGTTTCGATACAACAAAATTGTATGATTGAAGAAAATGAACCTCAAATATTATCACAGGTTAAGAAACAATCTCCATTAGGGTCGTTGGGGGTTTAAATAGACCCAAATAATCCTTTAAAATTCAATCATACTCTTATATGAATGTGTCTGCTCAATTTTCAATTTGAAATGACATTCAAGTATGTGAGTGGGTGTTTTTCTTGAATTCCACAATATCATAAATTTGGGAACAAAAATGAAGCATCATAAATGACCAAAGGTAATACAAAAATATTTTTATATTTTCTTTAAAGATAGAGGCATATTAATTACAAATTTGTCCTTCATTGCTACAAGGGGAAAAACAACATATAAACAATAAAGAGATGATTGAAAACATGACTTCTTAAACTGTGGAACTTCCAGGAACTTAAGATGAAGATCCAATGAAGTTTTGCCATTGGGTTTTGATGAAGACAAACCAACAAGCAAAAACACTCTCAAAAAGTCAAGCCAAAGCAAAAAGTAGAAGAACGAAGTTGTAAAGTCAAGGTTCATGACCAATATTGAACAACAAGAGTATGTGTCTAGTATGTCTTGTAAACTCTCCAAGTATCACTAGGACTAACAAGAGTCTATGTCCTAGGTATATCAAAGGTATTTAGGGCTTTAATTATCAATCTAGGTCACTAAGAAACCCACTAAACAAAGCCCTCCACACTAGATTGGGTTAGGAACTTTGAAAACTCGAATTTGTGTCTGGTTGGCTTAACAACTTGAGTCTAACATGAGAAATTCGAATCCTAAAAACCTAGACTCAAGTCCCTCATTGCATACTAGAGTCTTAAAGTGGCCAGATTTGAGTATGAACTGATAGCAAGACTTGAGTCACATGAGTTTGGTTGCCAAAAAATGTTTTGTATTATATTTCAAAGAAAAATTATCCATAACTAAATGGACCAATAAGGTTTAGAAATTAGAAAGTTTGAACGATAAAATCTATTTCTAAGAAAATATGAGCTTGTTTTATTTAGCTAATATGAAACAAGATCTTTGAGATAAATATATAAAAAAAATTCCAAAAATAATAAACTTTTCAAATCAAGTAAGACATAAATCTAAAGTGAATCTAAGATAGATTTGAAATATATGTAAGATAAATGTAATCAAAATCTTATCCATATTTTCCAAAAAGTCCAACTCCACATCTCACACACTATGTTAATCTCTTTTTATAGATTAAAAAGATGTATTTCTATTAAACTATAAAAGTAAAAATATATTAATTTTATAAACAACAACAAAAATGTGTTAAATTTTATAAGAAATAAAATTAAATTTTGAGATATTTTAAGAGAATAGTTATTCCTAAAATTGATTTACTATCTCTTCTTTTATGCAATAATATACTATTGATTCATTGTCCGATATTTTGTTTTATCTCCCTTGATGTTATGATTAGATTTAAATCCAAATTGATCAACTTGTCAAAATTTTATGAGGAACTCAAATAAAGATAGACTCAAAATTCCTGTCGTGAGATAGAAGGCACATCGACTTGGTCAACCGTTATACGTGTCCAAAACAAATTTCATGCTTTACTATGCCACCCAGTACCAAGAACAACAATCCCCAGCAAAAAAAAGAAATTAATAGCAGAATAAAAAAGAAATTATTGTTTAGTTATTTAAAATATGTTTACCGAAAAAGTAAATAAAAACTTACTACATACAAACGCAATGACGATAATTAATCAGAGAAGAATTGCATGGAAAATGATTTTTTTTTTCAAGAAAAAAGAAAAAACAGCAGCAGCTTTTCACCTATGAATAAAATCACTTGTACATAGGAAAATTGAAGGGAAAAAAAAAGAGGAGAAAGGAAATACACTAGACATAACCGAACGGTGACGGAACATGCACCAGCGAGAAAAGAAACAGAAAAATAAATAAAACAGAAAACAGTGAAAATTGGGCAAGCTAACATTGAAACATTGAAAACGGAGCGAACACGAACGGTAAATAGTTTGTTTGAAAAAAACACCCAAAATAGTAAAAAAGTTAAAATGCTTGGACGCATGAAATTGGGATTTCCAACGGAAACTATACATTGAATTCAGAGTGGGGACTAGTTAAACAAAATTCAAGAAATGTTTAACTGCTTTGATTTTGGAGTAATGAGTTTAAACAAAATTGTTTACATGAAATTGCGAGCTGAACTTGCAAGCATCGTGACTAATATTTCATTTGAGTTCTATTTTATATTTTTTTTATTTTTTAAATTCTAAATTTGTTCACACAAAGAACGATGCATATCCACAATCTTCGATCGGATATCGGATCTAGAAGTAACAAAAAAAGCTAATCCGTTCAAAAAATCTCAAACCATTTCCACCGAATCGCCGCCGTCCACGGCGGTTTCTTCTCGGCGCGATTAAGCTTCTGTTTCACAGAATTATTATTCACAAATTCTCTTAATCTTTTGCTGTAAACATGACAGAGAGCCTGCTCGGCCGTGGGCGGAAGTCACCGCGGCGACGCTGCTGGTGTGACGACGGCCGGATCAGCGCCGCCAAGGCTCGCTTCACCAATTCGCCTTCGACGCCGCGGATTCTCAAGAACGAGTTCGTCATCGCCGACCGCCGTGCGTTCAACCGGTTCGACACCACCGACACCGCCAAGCGCGAGCCGAAGCTCTTGTGAAGGCTGCACCGGAACGAGCCGGGATGCGACGTCGGGGAGCACATGCAGGTCCGCTTCTGATGGTGACTCTGCCTTCCGGCACCAGCGACGGAGATGGAGCACTTCGGAGAAATTGAACCGAACCGGACGGAGAGAACCAAACCGGAAGAAGAAACGTAGAGACTGTCACGAGTGGGAGAACCGGAACGGTTCTGGAAGAAAGCGGTGGACCGTGCGGAGAAGGTTGAAGTTGAAGACGCGAAGGCGGTGGTCGTCGGCGGTGGCCGGGAACTGCAAAACCTTCCCGCCGGCGAGAGTGTTCGGAGGACTGGTCCGCTTGATCTTCTAGAAGCTGCCGCCATTTTTGAGAGAGAAAGTGAATTAAGAGAGAGTGGTTTCTCGAAGAAGAAGGGATCTACCCCAATTGGCAAACCTTGCTTAACTCTAGCAATGTATATATAGGAATTTCGAGCCGAGGGTAAAGTTGGAAGATAGTGATGTTTTGGTTAATTTTGTGATAAGGGTTTAGATTTCTTGTATTTTCGTTCCTTGCCCCTACTCTCTCGTGATTTTTTATTGTAAGATATTTTAGCATCATTGGGCATAAAATGAAGTAATGAAGAAAATTATCTAAACTAACATTTTTGGTTACCTTAATCGCAAATTCGCAATAATATGGTAAGAAACTGTGATCTTATACAAATTGTCTAAATCTTTACCACTAAACTGATTTAGTGGATTTTTTTAGACTAACTTTGCTCTTAATATATTTTTTTATGGTAAATTTATCACTTTTATAAGAGAATAATACTTTTCAATAAAAAAAAAAAAGAGAATAATACTTTTCAATAATGACTCCAACTTTTCTATCAATAAAAGTTTAGGACAGAAAGAAAGTATTACAATTTAAGGTACAATTTTTGTATTCCAATTATTCTTGCCAATAAAGATTCATTGACTCAAGACTAATTCAACTTAATTTGCAATATACACTTTGATTCGCTGCTTCTTCTCAACATTTCGAACTACCAAGATTTATTTGTAAAATAAAAGTTGGTATGATTAGCATTTAGTTATTTAAGGAGCAAAATTCTCGCCATATTTTCTGGAACCGCTTCCTAGCATAGCATTGGCATTGCCTCTGCTTAAAAAAATCAATATAGAAGCAATTAATGGATCTAACTGATATTTTGTCATCGTTCTACCTAATTCTTTCTACTTTGCCTTTATTTTTGGGAAATTAGTCAAAAAATTAGTATTGAATTTGAAATAGTTAAAAAATATAAAATACACATAAAAAATTATAATTTATTTAAAAATAATAATCATAAAATTTGATAAATATATTAAAAATTAAAAACTAATATTTTAGAAAACATTAAAAATTATTAAAAACATATTTATTAAATAGTTAATAATTTTTTTAACTATTCTTTTGATAAATCTCATAGGATTAAAGATCTATCAAGATCTTTTCCATTTATTTCTTTAATATTTAATCTTACTTTGAAATCTTAAGGAAATAGAAAGAGAAATAAAATTTATTTTTTTAAACAATGTACATATCTTAATAAATATTCTACAAAAACTCATTCTTTATGTTAACTCCTTTATTGAAAAATTTAATGAAGACCTTATACTAAATATATTTTTACAAGTCTTACTCACACTCGAGTGTCATGATGATGATGCTTGTAGTTATTAGGGTTGGAAAAACATATTTGAGCCATCGTGGCAACCCGCTTAGCCTACGAAAAAATGCGGAATGGGTTGATAATATCATCATGTTGATCAAAAGCAGGACGGGCCAACCCGGCCCACAAAATTGCGAGCCAAACACGGGCCAGGGAGGGCCAGCCCGCCGGACCAATATTATTTAAATATTAAAATTAAATTGATATATTTAACATATTTTAAAATATGTATATTTTTTTTAATTTATGATCTTTTGCACTCTCAGCGTATTCTAATTAACTTCTAAGTTTTAATAATAAAATATTTATGATAATGATACTTTCGAATAGTCGTTCATTGCCAGCATATTACACTTTGGACAGTCTACAGCCATAAATTTCATTTGCAAATGATGTAATTTTGTGAATTATCACATGACATCATTTATTTAGCATTAGTTTTAAATTATTTATTTTTATTTAACTTTGTATTTTTTAATTATCACATTTGTATTTTTTATAATTTTTTGTATTTTTTTAAAAAATTAACTTATTTATTTATTTTTTATGCGGACTGACCCGCTGATCCCGTTAAAGTGGGACAGGCTAATATTTTCATTCTATTTTACAAAAGTGGGCCAGCATGTTCAATCCCGCGGGCTGACCCGCTTTACCAACCATAGTAGTTATTCACTATGGTTATTAGCTCATATCTATGCACCCCCAAAACAATTTGTAATAAATTAGAATTTTAATATAAATTACAGCTATGAGTCTAACATCATTAATTTCAATCAAGACAATTTGTAAGTTTAAAGATGATTTATAAAAAGAATTGTATATAAAAATATTATTTATATAATTTTTTACTTCACTCTTAAATAATAAGTAGAAATATATATATATATATATATATATATATATATATATATAAAAGCAATCTTACATGTTGCAATGCTTTAGTAAAAGAAATTTATTGAAATTAAACTATAAAAGAAATCATTACTACCGATTTTTTCCACTTCAATACCACCTAATTTCTAAGAACAATTTACTTCGACAATATCTAACTATCACAACGCAAAACATAAATGTAAGAGATGTTTATGAAATTCAACATGTATGAAAATTTAGTTGTTATTATTTCCATTTCTAAACATCTTTTATATTCGATCAGATAAATCAATTAAGCATTTTCGTGTTTTGAATTCTTTATTTAGACAAAAAAAATTATTAATTTTCATCTCATGTTAAATTTAATTTTGAGTATTTATTTTAAGAAATTGACATCTCAATTAATTAAATTTTACCAAAAATAAACATTAGTCAATTATGATGTTAAATGACAATATTTAGATGTTATTTTATAGCATTTTTAAAGTTAAAATTTTATAATGAACAAATAGTTTGTGTTGTCATTATTAAACATATACATTTATTTAGTGTAAAAAATAATACCACAAATTATTTACCAAACAATATCTAATCTTGTCGTTTTCTAAATAAAGTATATTATATAAGTTAGGAATGGGAAGAGTGCAAGGATGGGAATGCAAAAAGTGAAATTTGAAAGTGGTAGTGGTATTGAGTGGGAACCAGAGAAGATTTATGGTTTAGTTAGTTAACCTGGAGTCCTGGATGGAAGGTTAAGCTTGCAGCAAGGTTGGTTCTGATCCAACAAGTTTCAGTTCCCTCAGTCACAAAACTGTGGGCTCGCCGACGATATACTAAAAGTTGAAACATTTTATTTTTTAAAATAAAATTTTCAAATTGATATTTGGTAATTCCAGATACATCATGCATTAGAATTGTAAAGATAGACTTGAACTTTTAGTCTTAAAGTAAATATAAATCTTGTTTATAATAACTTTCTAAGTCCGGCGATATTAATTCTTAAAAATATTTATTTTATACCATGGCAATGAAATTCGGACCTACACATTAAACAAAACACAAGCCATCCACTGCTATAATGTAAGTATTGTTTAGAAATTGGAAATAATCCATTAAAAAGTTTGAAAATAACAATAAAAGTAAATAAATTTACAGTAGAATCCAGTTGCTAGGGATTTGATAGATTTTCAGTTAAAATTATTGTAAAAGATTTACATGTGTGGAGACTTCACCAAAACTACTATAACAGCGGAAGATCGTTAAGATGTAAGCTTTTTATTATTATTATTATTAAATGTTAGGTTGTTAATTTTATTAAAAATATAGATTGAAACTCATAATCTTTTCTCTTCCTTTTCCCTTCATCCTCAACTTTTCAACCTTTCTTTTTTAACTACCAAATTAATCTTATTAAAATTTTTAAGCGATAATATATTTTCTATTAAGATGTAAGTGAGTTAAACCATGATATTAGATTAATTTATTATGTTCATTAAAGATTGAAAGTTTGAACCACTATATATATATATATATATATATATATATTCATTAATCGAAGGCAATTGATTGAATAATGATAATTGAATAAAAATGAAAGACATTATGAAATTTCAATTAAAACAATAATTAGTTTTAATTTCATTGTGATTATTATAAGAGTATGAAAAGTCAATAAAAATATTTTAGAATAATATTCATAAAATAGTGTCATATATTAAAAATCGTTGACACAAGTAGTTCGAAATTTGAGTTTCTCAACCAATATTTAAGGTTTGATTATGTGCTTGAGAATGGGTCAGGACTAAAGTATCAATTTATACTTAAATGGACCGATCCAATAAGAGCGAATTACTGAATTAGTTAGGTGCCCAAAAGAAGACATAAATACTTGTTGTTTCCTTACACCGAAAACTTCCTTCCTATGTATTTGGCTATGAGAAAGTCTAGAGAGTAGGATACCTACAAAAGATACTTCAACACTCAAGTCAAGTCTTGACGTTGAGTAATAAATGAGAGTGAACATTGTCTTTACCTCGAGAAATTCACCTCTATTTATACATAACTTAGTAGGCACAACATCACACAAAACATCATCCTTGTACTTACCAATGCAAAAACTTACCACCACTTGTTGATTAACAACCAACTCACCATTCTCACTTAGCCATCAAAGCTTGTATGGACGCGGATGAGGTTTGGTACTAAGATCGAGTTTGTTCACCAAGCGAGTGCTTGCCACGTTGGTGCAACTTCCTCCATCTATGATCAAGGAACACACCTTCCCTTGAATGATACATCTTGTGTGGAAGATGTTTTCCCTTTTGCTTTGGTCATCAACCACAATTTGGTTTCCCAAGAGCCTCCTTACCATTAACAAGTCACCTTCCAGAGCATAAGCTTGACAATCATCTTCCTCTTCACTTGTAATTGTTTTTTCGGGGCATGAGTCACTAGAAATGTGCCCATTGTCCCTTAACACCATTACACGCTTATTGGGGCATTGTGAGGCTATGCGCCCATTGCCCAAGCACTTAAAGCACTTGATGTTCCTAGCTTTTTGAGTGATAGAAGAAGAAACATTATTAGTAGAAACCAAAGGACTAGAGTTTTTAGAGAATTTACCTTCTTTGGCCCATGCGGGTGGATCTTCTTTGGGTTGTCTATCTTTCCAAGAGGAATGCTTGAAGTTTGAAGAAGGTTTTCAGTTAGAATACCTCCTTTTGAGTTGTTGCTCAACTTTGATCGATTGATGGACTAAGTCCCCAAGCTCGACATAATGTTGTAACTCCACAACATCTTGTATCTCTCTATTGAGCCCATGTAAGAAGTGTGCCATGACGGCTTCCAGTTCTTCAACAACATTTGCTCACACCATAGCAACCTCCATCTCCTTATGATACTCATCCACACTTAGACTCCCTTGAGTGAGTCTTTGGAGCTTATTGTGAAGCTCCCTATGGTAATGGGGAGGAACATATCTTTTTCTCGTCATTGCTTTCATCTCCTTCCAAGTATTCACCGGTTCATCTCCTATTCTCCTTCTCTCCTTTTGTAATTGGTCCCACCAAATTAGAGCATAGTCTGTAAATTCTATGGCTGCCAACTTCACCTTTTTGTCTTCTCTATAGTTATTGCAGTCAAAGATTTGCTCTATTTTCATCTCCCACTCCAAATAAGTCCCGGGGTCATTCCTCCCTTGAAATTTAGGTATTTTAATTTTAACCCCATCAAGTCCTTCATCCCTCTCATTTCTCCTCCTAGGTCTTTCTTCTCTATTATTTTCTCTATGTCTCCTTTCATTCCTTCTCCTATCCTCATGCCTCCTAGGACTCTCTCTCTTCGTCTCCGCTATCACTCCTTTGAGTGGAGGTTCTAGACCTACGCCTTTCTCTTCTATCCATCCTCTCTTCCATCCACTGATTGTTCTCTAACATTTGAGCAAATTGATTGGTCAATTCGTCTAGACGAGATTGTATTGCATCAGCTCTAGGGGTGGGAGGGATATTAGAATCACTAGCCATCATATAGTAGTATGAGGAAAATATGAACAGGACCTCACCACTCTACTCACGTGTTTCACTCAAGAAATGACAACCCGTGTTTTCACTTAGAAAATGGCTTTTGATTTTAATGTAAACGCTCTTGCCTTTTATCGCTCAAAGTTCTCTTTAGGTTCTTAACAAGATCAGTCGCGTTTCAAAATCAAAAGTTTTTTTTTTATAAAAATTGTAGCTATCCTCACAAGAGTTGCTCACTGGATTCGCTGAAGGAAAGGAAAACCACAAAGACAACAATTGAAAGGAATTTAAAAAGACAAACTAGAAAAGGTAACAAAAGAAAGAGACACTCAAAATAAGAAGGCCAAACAAAAACAATACGGAACTAGGAAGAAAGAAAAAAAAATCAATTGCACAAAGAAAAGAAGGAATAACGTTATAGCACCACAAATAAAATTCCACAATTGTCAAATAAATTAGTGTAAAGGATTTTTTTTTAGTTTTTTTTTTTTTACAAGTAGCTTAAAGGAAACACTTCTAGATTTTTCTTCTTGTTTTTTTTTTTAGAAACAAGAAAATTGCTATCCCTTTTTTTTTCACACTAACACAAATGATTTTTTTTTATGCCTAATTGTGAACAGTAATGGTTTAGTTTAGAATAAGGTGCACAAAATAACGTTGTTACAGCAATAATATGAGCAGAATATCATGAAGCTGTAAATTTTGCAAAAGATAGAGAACGAAAAATAAAAGAACAGAATGATAAAGAACAAGAAATTAAAGAACAGAATGATATAGAACGAGAATTTAAAGAATAAAATGATAAAGAACGGAATGATAAAAAACGAGAAATAAAGAACAGAATGATAAAGAACGCAAACAAAAGACAAAGGAAAAAAAAAGACAGGAATTAAAGAACAATACAAACAAGAAATTGGCCAATTCTAGGATCTGGACTCAAGATACCACATGATATGAACCAATATGGGGTTCATTGTTTTTACGGATCGTCCTTGAAAAGACTTCTTGTTAAAATATAAGAAAAAGGTGCACGTCAAGTGTTTGACGAAAAGAAATAAAGAAAAAGACAATATGAAGAAAAGTGCAGAGCAAAAATAACGAATTTAACATGAACAAGATGTTAAAGAAAATAGAATAAAAATAAAAAGGTGGGGAAGACAAGAAATGGAAGAAGACGTCACACCTTATGAAAAGTGATAAGTCCCGTGGGGATCCGCCACAAAGATTATAGAAACCTTTGATAAGAACCAATGTTTGGTCCAATTAAGAACCCAAGAGGAACTTTCTCTCACACACTTTTAAAAGTGTAAAGGTTTTTATTCAATTCAAAGGTGAGCACATAAGACAAATGAATGGCTATTTATAGCTAACAAGTGATGTCTCTCTCCTTTTTCTCTCCAATGTAGGACTTTAGTTACATATTCCTTATACTAAAAAAATGTAATACATGCTTAACTTTATGTCCCATTTTCATCATCATAGATGCAGAATTTGGACTTGATACTAGAAATACAATTTGTAGGGAATCTTTAGAGCTTTCAAACGTATCAAAGAATGCCTAAAACAGATATCTAAAACTCAAGTTATGTTCAAAACATTGGAGGTATGTAGGTTCTTCACTCATTAGTCTTTGGACTCTTCACTCATTTGAATCAATTGGAGCAATCTAAACTCTTCTTCCGGGTTGGTCTTTGGACTCAAGGCAAGGTTGATATGTTGACCCAATGCTTGAGAAAGGAAGTAGT
>PYAF01003709.1:1805505-1844232 GCA_007407185.1 Glycine tomentella
AAAGTGTAATATTTTTTAAATAATTAAGAAAATTAATTAATTTAGAGATAGAAAAACAAGAAAAAATTGTGAAATCTCACGAAATATTGTGAAGTGCCAATGTAATTCACTTAATTTTTCATTTAATTTTAAAATATATGTCTTGTTTTCCTTTTAAGTAATATCATTATGACTAGTACTAGCATGTAGCATCACACTTTCTATTATTGATTAATAATTTGTTAAAAAATATGTTACAAGCATTTTTTTAATTAATTAAATTTTATTTTTCCTTTTATTGCCTCTTGATGCTTATTATTTTCATCGTGGCAGACAAAATATATCACGGTGAAAATTTAACAATGATGAAAATCAATTCTCAAAACAAAGGACAAGGCTAGTTAAAAATCATGTTTTACTTGGCAAATGCACATTTTAGTAAAATAAATGGTAGACTGTCATTATCTGCCTACATTGCTAAATTATCACCGAGAATAGGGACTCTTGGTAGTCTGCAGACACAATACTTGTGTTGTAGTACTCCTAGGTTGATATTCATAATTCATAACATATATACAATTTGATATGTTCCTTGAAGGCTCGTAACACTCCAAATCTAAAGTATTGGAAATAAGCCCAGAGGGAAAACTCTTACCAGCAGTCTTTTCAAAATCGCGAGGAGGATCGTAAACTCGTACAATCTCGCGATTTTTAGAGGGAAGTTCGAGCAAACGCGGAGGGAGGATCGCTGGGGGTAAGGATGGCTCCCGGATCGTCGATCCGTTTTGATCCCAGCCACTGCTCTTCGTTGCTAATCGTGGCTGGTCGTCGCCGCTCCTCATCGTCGCCAGACTGTTGATCGTGGCTGGTCTCTGGTGCGGTGGTGCGTATGCTTTTACTGCTTTAGTTTCCTTCTTCAGCGTCCCATGTTTGCACGTGGAGCAGAAGTGACGGTACAGAAGCAGCAGAAGATGGAGACTGGGCGATGATGTTGTGTTCCATCAAGAGAAAAGAAAAAAAAAAGAAGAGTAAGAAGAAGGAGCAGTGAAGCACGTGCAGCTGCAAGAGACAAAGAAGATGAGTGAGGCGCAAATACAAATTAGGTTTACATTTGGGCTAATTTTCTTCCTGTACCCCCTTTTTCACTTTTTGTACTCCTCTTGCTCATTTTCTTCCTAGGGTCAGATACACAATGTTACTTTCTGCACCCTTTTATTGTTTTACGCAGTTTCTATTTTACATATACACGTAACTCTTACGATCCCAGTTACGATCCTCGAGCTATGATCTTTTAGTCCCCTTCCGATCCTCTTCCGATCCTCGAGTTTGACAACATTGCTTACGAGGACGTTGTGATAATTTTGTTTGTAATATTTGAATTATTATTATTATTTATTGTTACCATTAATATATCATATATATATTTAGTGTATTGTTATATTATAGTAAATTAATATGTTGGTATTTTGTTTATCAAATTCAGGGGTGGATCTAGGATTTAATGATTAGGGATAAAAAAACACGCATAAAGTTCAAAGAAAATATTTATATATTTTTTAAAAACATATAATAAAGAATATATTTACATAAAAAATATTAAACATTTATAAAGATCCAAAATTACAAATGACAATAACCAATTCTACATGTCAATAACTTTAATAAATTTATAATAAAAATTGATATTTTATGTTAATGATATATTTTTTTATAAAAATTTCTATTAATTATGTTCTAAAAATATTACAAATTTAAATAAATTATGTTGCTCACTAAATTATCTTTTAGGATAAAAGTCCCACAACCATTATTAAAGAATAATTAATTTACTTTCAAATAGTTAAAAAGTAGAAGAAGAAAAATTCATCGATTGTCTGCGGATTCCATTATCAAGAAGTATATCCAAGATTTTTTTGTACCAATTTTTCCTCACATTATTTCTCATGACAAAGGCTACAATTTTAAAAGCAAATTATGATAACTTTTAAGTGCAACTCGATATTTTATTTGCTATCATAAGATTCATATTGCACGCGGGTCTAGATCCTGAGATTAAAATTATAGTGAAACCTCACAAAAGTGAGAATTAAGAGCAAATACAAGACAAGAGAAATAAAGAAAATATAAGAAAATGGTGATAGAAAGATTACGTGTGTCGATGTATTTCAAAATTTAAGTTGTCAGAAAGAAATGTATATAGTGTTTGTAAGTTTGACCGATTAACAAAGGTCAATAAAATCATTTGATTATAAACTACAATTATAGTGATAATAATATATTATAAAAGGGAAATTATTTGAAATAAAAATAAATAATACTCAAACATTTCATCTAAAGAAACAAAAGTACAATTACCTCTTCAATAAATATTGCAACAGAATAGAATATTTTATGAAAATATTAAAAGATAAATAACATATAATTGATATTTTTTACATAAATAAATTTCCTACATAAAAGTAACTAACTAATTTTAATTATTTTTAGAATTACCTATTATTTTAAAATATTTCAAATAAAAGTTAAATGTTTTGTTGATACTGATATTGAATTATCTAATATTAAAAAACTTGATTAAACAAATATAGGGAGACCAAGGCTCCTTCCAACCCAAACGTAGGTCTGGCCCCGATCATATTATATTAGTTGTGTTTGTAATTATTGTTACTTTCAACTTGTCTTGTCTTGAGATTTGTTATATATATTCAGATTATAGATAATAATATAATGTACTATTCTTGTATTGTTGGTGTTGTTGTAATATTATTATATTTGTTGTTAAGTTTATAAGTTGGACTAGTGCTCCGACATTATAATTAATTAAATAGGGATGAGTGTGTTTTATTTAAAATTAAAATTATGTTAATTCTCGTGCGAAGGTGGAGCCTTTTTCTAAAACAATTCAGTATGGGCTTTAGAGTTCTTAGCCCAAGGAGCACTTAAGATATTTTTTGAAAGTATTCCCGAACTTAGGCTCCCATTCTTTTATATATGACTCTTTGATAAAGAAAGGAGGAGTGCCATTGGAGCCACGAGCGCAGGACTGAGAGATATGGGAAAACGCTAGTGCCACTTGTGCATTGCTTTTGGGAGTCATATATTTGAGGTACGGGAGACTGAGTTCTCTCTTACTATCTGTTATTCTTGTGATAAGTAGTGGGTTTGTTTCCAAGACCTTAGGTTTTATGTTTGATTCTTGGATGAATTATAAACACCCTAAAGCTCTTGTATTCTTTGTGATTGAATTATTATGTGCTTGGTTATGTGAATTGATCAATAGAAATTTTGGAGTATTTGGCTTGTTGTTGAGTTTTGCCCCTTTTGGGTGTTCTAGAATAATGGTGTAATTGATAAATGTTTGACATTTCCATGCATAATTGGTTATGAACATATAAGAATCAATCTTAGACCTCTAGGGTTTCAATTTGTGGTGTTTTAGAGTGTTTGAGGGTCATTGGAAAGCCCAAAACCAACAAAATCATGCAACAACGCAAGTTTGTTGTGCACATTGCACAAGTGTGCAAATCGGTTGCATGGGTGTGCGAATTTCACAGGATTTATGACAAATTCACAGGATTTATGACACACCCAACATAAGTTGCATAGGCATGCAACCAAGTCGCACGGGTGTGTAGATTTTGTAGGATCTCTAACTCACACCTAACACAAGTTGCACAAATGACCAATTTCTTAAGGACCCTAAAACATGTTTTTATGTCTCGATGGTCCTTGGTGCCTCAATTTTGCTATATGCAAAATGATGTGATGCCTATGTGATGAATCTTATTGACAAAATGCTATGAGAATGGAATGTGAATGTAGTAATGCCATGGTACATGAGTTTTTATGAAAATGTTATAGGATTCTCCAAGTGTTCATTAAGTAAATCCATGTGCATCTTATGTGACCATGTATCATGAATGCATAATTTTTTCGAAAGGTCATTGTTGAGCAAATAGAGGAGGCCATGAATGAGTTCATGTGGAGCTTTGCCTTGAAGGTTATTTGGTGTGGATTTGAAGCTCATGTTGATTCCATGGGTTGAAGTGTGTTAGAAATAATGAAATGTTGATCCCATAAGGATGGACTGATTTCACATTGATTTTAGACCTAATTAAAAGTTTTCACAATTTGCTTCCTTTAATCCAGTTGATTCAAGAGATTTAGGTGTGTTGAAAATACCTTTTTAATTTCTTAAACAAAATTAAAGGTTTACACAATGATACAAAGCAAATATAAAACCCCAAAGTTAAGAAACTTAAGCAAGAAGAAATTTCAAGATGAAGGGTTAGAGAAAAGATGCAAACACAATTTATATTTGTTCGATTTCAAAGAAATCTACATCCAGTTTGATTCACAATAACCTTACTTGGATCTTTCCTCTAAATTTGAGTTTTACAACCAAACTCACATGCACATGAAACCACACATGCAAAACCCTCAAAAACCTATTAAGAATTTACAAACCTACATGTAGAAATCTACTATATAAACACAATTGAATAACCCACTCAATGAACATATAAATTAATCACAAATTAAGGAAAGATTTCACTTGGTGAGTGAAAGATATGAAAGCTGAAAAACACTTCCTATGCAATACCAACTTCTCTTTATGATTCCATGCAAAGATCTATTTATTCTTAATGTAAAAAGAAGTTTTCCATCATAGATCAAAAGGGTGATGACACTCCAGGTTTCTAAGGTTCTCTCAATGAAAAGCACAGTGAAAATATGAGAGAATAGGTGTCACACACGAGCTCCTTCAAAAAACTCATTTTTACAGCCTTAGAACATATATAGTTGATTGTCCCATCGAGATAGTGGACTAAATTGTTCTTCTCATCACCTGGGTTTCATGTAGAACAAACAATCGATTATATTTCTATATAGTCGACTGTTTGCGACAACGAAATACTCTTTAGACCCATATAGTCAATTATGTATTAATGATAGTCGAAAAAATGCGAGGTATTCTCAAATCTAAGAAACAAAGGCTTGATATAGTTTACTATATCAGCACATAGTTGATTATCCTAATGCACAATTGAAACTTATTAGTTTTAAAAACCAAGTTACCGAAGTTTCAATTCGCAAAGGCTAACTAACATGGATTAATGCAATGCCAATCATTTTGAGCATGTTGAATTACATATCCAAGTCTAGGATGCATGTATGTATGATTTCACACATAATCAAGCATTAACTTAATAACAATTATCCTAATCAAGACTAGTGTTTATCAATTTAAACTCATCATCAACAATATAAAAAGGGTTACATAATCTTCAAAACATTTTCATGTTTACAGAGTGAACTTGCAAGCGAAGTAACCCTAACTAGCTTCCTACCATCTCATGTTGGTGAGAGTGTAGTGTCAGATTGTGTGGATTCCTTACTTCATGTAAAGTTTTGACTGGTACTACATACATGCGACACACGAGTCAATCAAGCATACATTGCATGTGTCCCTATGTGTTAAATGTTTATGTATATTGTAATAACTATGAAGTATGAAATATACTATGTTTGCCTCATATGTCTTTAGTTTCTTTTGTGAGATGTATCTCACTTCCTATTTGTTTGTGTTTGGGCTGAATGCCACCAATGCAAGTTAGTCTCTACAAGATCATGGTTATGATGCTAAAGAAGAGGCTCAAGCCTCAAATTGTTATTAGTTTTATGGTTATGAATGCTTAGAAACTATGTAACATCGGGGCACAAGATTTTAGTCTTAAAGTCCATGTCTGATTTTCTATTTAGTTTCCATTATAATTGTTTTAAATGATTTTGTAAGGCCTTTGGAGTGCCAAAAATTATTTGAACTAGATTATGTATATACACTAAGTTGTTTAAGTTTTAATGTTATGAAATATGACATGTAATATTCTTTTATCGCCTTTTATTCAATTTGTAACTAATATACTTTAGTCATATTATAAGTGTATGTATCTTAGAGTAGAAGGGTGTTACAAGGGTTGTATACATTATGAAATTATGAAATGGAAATGATCAAACTTCACATGTCCAACATGAATGGAACATACAAAAGTTTTGTTTGGAGATTTTAGGGTTTAATTATTAGATATTAAATTTTAAAACTATCAGGCTATGGTTAGTCATGCAATAGTAAAAAAAAATGAAATATTTTTTATTTTTAGAACAATTTTAAAGGAAAATGAATCAATTGATATAAAAAGTTCATTTTGTAGACTGATATGTGATTAGAATCAATTTAGAAAAATAAAATTTATAAGTTAGTTCTTGTAATTAACAACCAATGTAGAAAATTGTCTTTTTATATCACTTTCTAGATCAGTTATATTCGCGAAAAACACAAAGATTTTTTTATATAAACAAGAAATACTAAAACAAACAACTTTCCTGATACATATAGATAGTAGTGAACCCAATTTCACACATAACCAATTCACAATAGAATAATCAATAACAAAACCTTTGCCTAATTACCATTGAAGAAAAATTGTCAAATAGTTCACCAAATTAACAAAAAAAAAAAAATGAATGACCAAACACTCAAGGAAAACAATTGACCATGATTCTATATTGGGTTAAAAAATACTTACATGTGACACCACTTGTGTTGGGTTGTTCATTTGTGATACTCTACCACATATAAATTGCCATTTACTAATATCTCTATGATTAAACACGTGTATACAAATTATTTGATAGACAAATACATTTAACCAAGTAAAAATTTTAAAATAAACACCTATTCATCTATCAAATTCTTTAAATCCTTTGACAATTGATGTCAAAGGGAACATAACAATGTGACAACATCTTGCTTAGGACAAATAACAACTAACTATTGATGTTTTCTAGAAAATTAGGTATGAATCAATCAAAGTCACATAATATATATTAATTACAAACTTAATTCTTCTTACATGTTGTGATATGATATAACATAGTAGTACTTCTTACCCTCCCTTTGTCATGTAAGTTACAAACTTAATCAAAGTCACATACTATTTAGTAATGTACACATCTTTTCATCTACAAATAATTCTCTTGACTTTGCAAGTGAAGTGTTCAAATGAATTCATATGTATTCATTACATTCTTTGAGGTGCAAACACCATTATCATACCTAAGACATAGGAAATAAAAATATTTAGGAAAAATTTATACTTAGTTATTAGTTTAAAACTAAATTGGTGATTAAGTTGATTAGGGTATTAGGTCAATGGTTGGACAAGTGAATCATTAGTTGAACTGCACGAATTGATATTTATTAAATGTATACAATTTTATACTTAAGGTATAAAATATAAGTTAAATGCCTATCATTTAAAGGAAAACATTGGACCTCTTACTTGTATCCCCCTTCGGTCTGAGGGGCCACAATCTTTAACTTCCCTTTACCACAAGTATACACACATATGCTTCATTCATTGTTGACTTGTTCACATGGATCTCCGACATTCATCATTAACATTTACTACACATATAACGTCTACTAGCAATTGAAATTAATCACGAGGAAGGTAAGAAACCAGTTAACATTCTTAGTTTTAGGGATCCCAAGCCTAGCAAGGAACCCTACATGCATGAAACTCAATTAAACACACTTCATAATTCATCAAGACATATATTCAACACCTCCCATGCTAATCAAAGAAGTAAGAAAGGAGTTAAAGAGCTTGGAAATGCAAAGGAAAGTGAGAAATCGACAAAACTACATAATCAGGATGTACCACGACCAGCCTGTGGTAAATACCATGGGCATGACATGCTCTATGAAAACTCAGATTTACAATTAGAACCTACGACGACCTGCCCGCGTGGTAAATGCCATGGACACGGTGTATTCCAAGTAGCTCAAAATAAGAATTCAAACTTACCTCGACTTACCCATGGTAAACGCCTTGGGCATGGCACATTCCCAGAACAAATTTGAACAAAGTTTTGCAAATTAGGAGGCCATCATTGGTGTACCCACCCATCCTAATCTCATCCAATGATCCTAAATAAGTACTTGAAATAATAGATATCACACTAGAAGGAAGGGCTGAATAGTGTGTTAGATAAATATGAAAACTTTTTCTCAAAGAGATTTTTTCACAAATAGATATGCAAAAACAAAGTTACTAAATGTATCGATGAAAAACAGTTTTGATGCAAACAATAGACTATAATCCAATGCTAGATAAAATAGTGTTTTCACAAAGGTTTTCAAAAGCACACTTGTGTGACAAAGTGTGTCAAAATAAGCTTAAGAGAATACTAGTCAAATAACTTAAGAGAAAAGAAGAAACACTTAATGTTTATACTAGGTCACTCAAACAAAGCTACATCCAGTTCTCTTTCACAGACCTATGAATGGTTTAACTAATCAAAGCTTGATTATAAACAAGTATTATGTCCTGCCACTCCTGGATACAATAGTATTGTTTAGGTCACTTCTAGCATACCCTTAGACTCCTCCTGAATCTAAGACACCCAAGTATTTTTTAACACTAAGCCACTCTTGGCTTTCACAAACAAAGATGTTTGAATGAATGCATAAATTTAAATCACTCAATGGAGTGGGTAAATACTTAAGCTCGAATACAATGGAATAACTTTGCTAAGCAAAGGATGAACTAATTAAGCATTGTAATGTATCGTCCAATGACTTGACAGATTATGAATTCAAATGCTCTTACTCATTTTTCTCTTTGTTTTTCTTGCTATTGATAGCAGAGCTTGGGTCACCTTATATAGCCTTCAAGGAAGAGATCCGATATGGGATTAGTGCTTGCCTTAAGGTGACCGTTGTCTAACAACTTGCAACATGTTGAATTCTTGTGGAGAGAGAGGGAATAAAAAGTATGGACAATTGTTTGTGCTCTTCTCTTCAGCAAAAATGAAAGCTAAGGAATATTTTTGTGATTTCTTCTATCCCATTCTATTATCTCTTTAGCAAAAATGAATTTGCAAAAGTTGAGTTTGTACAATTCCCTTTGTTCCTACCATGAATCCAATACATGATTGGACATCACTTATACTTAATATAAAATAGTTTATGTGAGTAAGTCCATTAGACGCGAATAAAAAGAATACAATGTATATACATTGGTTTTCACAAAGAGTGGACACTAGTTATTCCTCAAATTATGTATAAATAGGTGTTTTTTTAAGTGACCACTTGAGGCAAGAAAACACTGAGCATCCAAACTATGTCTGCACCCTCAACGAACAAAGGCAAATAGATAGCCATGAAATTTCATTAAACAAAAAATAGATGATAATAAAACACATGGGGGGGGGGGGGAACCAAACCCATGGAAAGGAAAATTATTTGAACCTATAGTTTGTAATTCCATATCTATTCATGTTGAAATCTAAGACCAAAAAATGAGGGATAACATCCCACCAATGAAAGTTGTCACACAAATGAGCTTTGGATGTAATCAAGTTTGTGCAGGTGTTTCCCTCCCTATAAATATGGCCTATCACAAAATGCATTTGTGTAGTTAAAGTTATACAATTAAACCGTCTATTTTTCAGAATCCAAGGAACTAAGTCAAGATTGTTGTAGGACTGAACTACCAAAGTTGAATCACATTTCGACCAAAGGTTTAGAAAACCTATGATAAAAGCTATCTCAATAGCTAAGATGGAACCCATGAGCTCCACAAAAAAGGAATTAATTACACCCAAATTCTGAGAAAAACAACCAAGAGAGTTAGCAAAGTGATCCCTGAAGATGCCGCCACAACTCGCTAAGCCAAGAGAGTCCTTACAGAGTCGTCAGTGTTGCACTTAACCCATCCCTGCAAAGGGGGTTCCAAGTGATTGGAGATATGCAATATGCTCTTCTAGGATGATCCAATACCAAGTTGCTTCTTGGTGACAAACTCATGGATAAAAGAGTTCATGTAAGCTGAAGAAGCATTACTTGTAATTTTAATTTTCCCAATTATCAACGCAATAGCTAAGTGGAAAGAATTGGCTTTTTTATTGAAGTGCTTGTTGTTTCTACAGTGTCATATTACCCTAATAGAAAAAATTAGTTATTACTAAAGCGATGTCTTACATATGTTTGGACCAACTAGTAGTAATAGAGGAGAGAAGCTCATTGATGGAGCTAAGACTGGTTGCATGATAAAATAAAGTTTAGATCCAATTCCAAAGTCTAACAGAAAAAGGACATTGAAAAATTAAATGCTTGAAAGACTCATAATCGCCCTCGCAGAGGCTACACATAAAATAATGTGGCAACCTCTCTCCCAAAGCTTGTCATCTATAGGGAGTTTGCCATGCATGATCTGTTGGAGCAAGAAATAGGTTGATGGCAATATCTAAGAGTGTTAGAGGTCCTTAAAACTGGATTGAGAGGCAACACATTGTTGAATGTAATAGTAGGCATCTTTGAGAGATAGGCGGTCATTGGTGGATTGTTCCAAACAAGCCTATCTTTCGAAGGGTAAACTTGGATGACCATAGTTTCAATTTCCCTAGTTATCTTTGGAAACATTCCTTTAATCAAATTAGGAATTGACCAAGAATTGTAATGGACAAAAAGATCAATTGTGGCTTCCATGTGAGTTGAAAGAAGTGGGAAATTTACAGCTTCAATAATGGGTTGAAAGCCATTTATCCACCAAAAGTTGACGGAGGACTAATTGACCATTTTTAGTTTAATATTTTTCTGTGTTATTTTTAACTTATTTGACTTCTCTTGGATTCTTATTTTCTCACTTTAACTCAGTTTTGGTCTTAGGCAAATAATTGAGCTTAATTGATAATTGTTGCTTATTTTTGGATTTTGTGCTTACTTGACCTATCTTTCTTGTGCAGGACCTATAGGATTCTACAGGACTCCATATGGAGCATATGAGTAGTCCCTGGAAAGATAAGGAAATGAGATACAATTTTTTTCAGAGATAAGCCTGGGCCAATTCTATCATTTTGAGGGTCATTTTAGGATTGGAAGTCAGAAACTCTGCACTTGAATTTTGGGCTGCGAGATTGGGCTTTGATTTGTGTAATTAGCTTAATTAGTTAGATTAGATGGGCCTAATCAGGGCCCATCCTTTTCTATTGATTCTGTCACTATATATTAGTGTAGTTAGTAAGTTAGTTACTTCATTTTATATAAACAAAATTTCTAGCTTCTTGTGCAAGTATTTAGGATCAAACTCTTTTCTCTCATTTGTTCTTCATTTTTCTTTATTTTTCTTCTTCTTTTCAATTCTATTCTTCTATTTTCGTACACAAATTTTGTGGATCTTCCACTGATGATGATCATGGAAGGCTAAACAATCAATCAATCGAAGGATCCAGTCCAAGCAAGGAGAATTTAAGTTCTGAATTGATATTTTAATTTTTATGTGAATGTTCATCTTCTTCTTCAATCCTATTTTTGATTTTCATTATTATGAATGTGTTTAGGATTGAAAATGGATTAGGTTATGGATTCATTTCCTAATTTTGAATTTTAATCACAGATTGTTTAGATGATATTTCAATCTGATTTGAGATTGATGTCAATTGATTTAGGAGTTAATTCGATTGAACTACTTCTAATGATATTGTCTGAACTTTCACAATATGATCATTATCTGAAGAACTATGATAATCCGAATTGTTTGATTTGGTGAATTTGATTGATATTCTTGAATTTGTTTGACAACATCTTTCATCAATTATGTAGTTTCTGCATTTTTTTGCAATTGTTGTTTGTGTTTCTGCAATTTTTGTTCACTTTCTGCAAACCCTTTGATAAGATTCCCCTGCTACTTATAAGTTGATTGCGTTACGAACCAAATTAACTATATCTCTGAGTTGATTTACCCAACACCCGACAACCAAGAAGTGTTAAGCTAAACTTCAGATAAAACACTTTTAATACCAAGCCACACTGAAAAGGAGATATAATGGGTTTTGGGAGAGGTACCAGCAATACATCTAGTTGTGAACACACTTGTTAATGCTTTAAATGGACGAATATCCAGCTTGCCAACTGATTTAGAAGAACACACTTTGTGCCAAGAAAAAGTTAACAATTTTCTATTCATAATGTCACCAGACCAAATAAAATTACGGGTCCATTTGTCAATATCCTTGAGGAGAGAAATCGACCCAAAATAGATCATGAAGTTGTAAAGCAACATACTATGGATAACTGAGTTCACCAACTAAACTCTTCCCATGATGGAAAGAGTGGATCTTTTCCAAGTAGCTAGCTTACATTTGATTTTATCAACAATGTGTTGAAGATGCCTCCTCCTTGGTTTCCCTTTAAACAAAGGAACACCCAAGCAATTAAAATTAATTTCATTTGAGGAAGATCCATGAATCCAAGCAAGCTAATAATCCTTCTAATACGCTAAGAAGAGATAGAGCCTGCATAAACTATAGATTTATATTTGCTAATCACTTGACTTGAAGCGTTCTCATAAAGAGTAAAGAGGTTTTGGAGGTTGTAAACATTCTTAGATGTACCACGACAAAAAATAATTATATCGTTTGTATAATGAGAATGGGTAGGAAGAAGTGAATTGCAAGTGTGCCCACATAGTTCAAATCTACTTTCGCAGCCAACATTGGATACCTCTGCTTGGAACATCCTCTGCATTATAGAAGAGCAGAGGGAAAAGAGGGTCCCCCTGGCTAACTTCTCTTGTGCAAGCAAGGGAAGAAACCAACTGACTTCCCATTAAAGAAGATTGAGAGCCTAGCCGAGAGCAAAATAGTTTCAATCCATGAACAAAAAGTATCATTAAAGCCAAATCTCCTCAGCATTTTAAGAAAAAATTCATAGTCAAGGGTATCAAATGCCTTAACAGTGTTTAGTTTTAAAGCTATGTTACCACCATAAGCTTTCTTGTCAGGCATGTTGGTCGCTTTTGATTTCATGCAAACACAATCTTAGATTTGAGGTCCTTTGATGAAGCCTTTTTGTTGTTGAGAAACAATAAGGGGAGCTATCTTGGCTAACCTATCAGCCAAAAATTTTGTGATTATTTTGACCTGATAGTTAGCTAGTGCTAAGGCCGTAATTGCTCAATATGGTGAACTTGTTGAGTCTTGGGAACCAAGAGCACAATATTAGTGGCTTGAATAAATAGGTATTTGAAAAATATTAGAAAGCAAAACCAATCAATCAATACAATTATCATTTTCAGTTATTCTTCTTTCAGTTTGTTTGCTTTATACTTTATACATTTTCAAAGTCATTTATCTTTTCGTCGTAATTATCTCTAAGTTCTATTAGAATTCATTGTTAACCAAGCCATTTTCGGATGTACTTGAGAATCCATTTTAGTTGAGAGACAAATTTCTCGTTTCAACTCACAAATCACTTGATCATAGATTCAAATTTAGGAATCATGTTGGAGCAAAAATTAGCTGAAACCCCTTTGACTAGTCTTGTTATTTCACGAGATAACACCATTGATATAAAAACAAGTACCATCTTAATTGCTTACTACGATATTCAGAAAAACTCTTTCTATATTGTTTCAATTTCATTTATTTTCTTGCCCCAAATTCTAATATGTGACATTTTAAGTGATACTTGACTTCGATAAAAAAAAGGGTGATGCTTGATTTGAATCTTGATTGAAGGGGGATGAAAAAGATTAAGAAAAAAAATATTATTTTCAATAGAATATATATTGATCATAATAGTTAATATAAGTTTTTATCGACAATATATAAAGGTTATTAAATAGGTGAAAATGGGAAATTTAAAATATTACCTTATATGACCATAAAATACCCACTAAAATTGTCACTAGAAGCTTTAGTTTTATTGGCCATTTAATGACATTTTATCAACATTCAACGACCTTAGATACACTAGCTGGCATTTTTACCAAAAAAACAACAAAATAATAAAAAATTACACAAATAGTACAAGTTAAAGATTATTGACCCAAATGATACAAAACTATGTTTTTATATTTTTTACACACGTTTATAAATGAATTTCTTTTCTTTTTTTTTAAACTCAGTTTAGAAATCGTTTTCTCTAAATTGGATTTTTTTTATTTTGTTTTTTTGTTATTCCTTTTATTTTTTTTGGATTTTTTAAAATTTTTTCTTTACAATTTTTCAGAAAAATTTAATTGTTTTTTTAATTTGTTTTATTTTTTATTTTACTAATTTATATATTAATTTATAAATAATATAATTTATCTAGAACAATATTTAAAAAACAATTAATCCTCAAATAAAACTCAATGTAACTAAAAAAATATTCTATGAACTATCATATGATTTATATTGTATTTAACTTAGTTAAATATTTTCCTTGTTATGGTTTATAACTATCATATAAAAAAATATTTTTGTTTAACTAATGTTTAAGAAAAAACTTAATATAAATATCTAAATACTCATAAAATAAGAAGATGTATATTAAAATTATCATTTGTATGGACTATGGATATGTAATTTTAGGAAAAATACAAATTAAAAATTGTTGTATAATATCTACCTATTAAATAGCATCCTTATAAAGAAATAAACTTAGTCAATGAAATAAAAAAGAACCATTTTAAATTTTTACATCATATTTTTATTAATTTTCTTACTTATTAAATGTATTTTTATAAGAAAAATGCATATATTTTTAAGTGATCTAATTATTTTTTATAAAATATTATGAGAATACTACTATTAGATTACCAGATGCAAAATATGATTAGAATAGTGTAGGTCCTTATAATTCATACTTGACTTCCAATACACCTAATTTATTGGATCTTAGGAATTTTTGTGAAGTCATCAAATCTAGAAATTGACAAACAAGGACAACGAGGAATCGTTGAATTAAACAAATTAAATGAATAAAACATGTTCAATTTTAATAGTATGCATTGATGATTGATGTAAAACTATGAGTACTTAAATATAATTTATCTAGAATTGTATTTTTAAAAAATAATTAATCCTTAAAAGAAACTAAGTTTATCTAGATTGAAGAAGACGAAAAAAGATGACTTAGATAAATAAAGCTTAGGTAAACATTATAATCCTTTGAGATTAACACAATTAAAGTAGAGAATCTTAAAAAAAAAAGTAACAACAAAATTTCAATGATGAATTGCAAGTTTATTCTAAAAAGGTAACAACAAGTAGTTTGCGCAATAACTACATAGATTCATCACGCATCAGAACAATTATCTCATCAACCGTTCTTGGTTTCCATGGTTTGTGTAGCAGGGTAAGGATTTCATCTAGAGAATGCCTAAAATTTGCATTCAACTCAATTAAACTTTTGGTGCTAAATTTTGAATAGATGAAAAACGTTTTTCCCACATCATTGTCGCATTTGAGCTCCATACAATCATATTTAACACAACCATTACCTACGTAGATTGGTTAACGGTAAAAAAAAATTATTAAATTCTACAACCTCTATTGGCATCAAAATTGTTTTCCTTAAGGTAACAAGTGACATGTCCTCATTTATTGTGATGACTTTAGGATTAGTAGGGCATTAAACATTATCCCTTAATATGATGAAATTATATCACCATCGCAATACACAAGAGCGGATGCACTCTCCATCTTTTAAGCAATAGGGTGACTATCAATCAAAGGTATTGAGTTGCATCTAACCCCTACTACTATATATATTAGATGATCAAGTGTTTTTTTGTGACTCATACCAACACCTGAGATCACACCAAAAATATAAACGATTTAAATTAGGTCTTAATTAATTATGTTTGGTTTGTGCAATTAAAAAAATAGTGTTCAATCAAATTTTCTCATAGAAAGCATTCTCCAGTCACATCATCTGCGAACAAGCAATGTGAGGTCAAGTCGTGTGGAGAAAAGCAACATAGTGTCTAATCGTCTCAAATAAATGAATGTTTAGTCAATTCATATAAAAAATGTAGTGCTTATTAAATTAATGCATTGTTCGGTGTTCATTCAATTAATGAGGGAAAACTCACAATCATCATAATAGGACATAATTAACAAGGGCAATTAGTGTCGTCTGTGTTCACCAGTTCCACATCTGGGAGGTTGCTCTTCTTGGACGAAGTTATTAGTGGAAGAACTGTCGACAATACTTTGGTGAAAGGATGCAAACTAAGGTATGTGCATACTTTGCATGTATGCATAAGCAGACTCTAGTGTTCGAAGATCTGTACCTATAAGGTTGCTCATAAAGTCTTCTCTGCTAGCATTGAAGAACTGTGGGTTGTACCCATAATCTTCTTGATGATAATGAGGTTGTGGTGTGAATTTATATGATTGAGGATGTGGTTGTAGTCCTTCATCATGGATGCTAGCAATGATTGGTTGACTTTATTTTGGAGGATTTTGTTTAGTTTTCATCTCTGGATCTGAGCGAGATGTGGTGGCAATGTTTGGATGAGTTGCAAACCGTGTTAGAAATTTTTTTGAATTTACTTGGTACCAACATGTAGTGACTCTTATGTTCAATATTTCCTAGAATTGATTGGCTGATTAACACATATTTGCATCTTTTCTTCCCAATTGCAATTCACTATTGATGTTCCTCTACCCAATTTGTGTCATTATGTACTCTCATGTTTGTACGATGGATTTTGTTAAGATTATGCGGTGGATTTGGTATGTCTTGACAAAGTCCAAATTGGAGCATGACCCTGTCAGTTTGCTACCATACTACCACTGGAAACAGATTAAAGAGACATAAGCAGTCAATATTTTGGAATCCTTGTATGCAAGTTCTGGCATAAATGACTGAAATCCTCTATAAGACATCAAATGGAACTAAAAAAATAACTCGCGTTAGAAATTTTAAAAATAATGTAATTGAAGTTTGAATAAATAAAACAAAAACCAAATGGTTCGACCTCTTCATCACGCATATTGTCGAATCTTGACCTAAAACCTATAACATCATCGCGTGGGATTCCAGAAAATCGTAGCCCTATGTCATTCCATTTAGTGAAATGTAATATGTTAGTGTTAAATACATTACCAAAAATGGACTTTGTTTGAGTAAGAAATTTTTGTTTACCTAGTTACAAGTGGATATGACGATTGACGCTCGACCCTTGGTTGAATGAATGACATGAAATACACATCCCAAGACTGCAACAACATTGTATATCCTCCAATTTTTATGGATGTCGTATAAATTGCTCTACGCATTTATCTGTATAAATGTGTAAAACATGTCGAACCCCAGTTGTACCTGCTAGCCCGATCAACATCTGCTAACAGAGATAGATACATGGGTAAAATTTGTTCCCTGACTTGTTTGGCATCAACACCCCATTAATCAACCCTAAAATGTATGCTCTACAATGGGCTGCTAATTGTTATGGGGTGATTTTTGTTGGGAGAGTCAACATGTTTTCTTTTAACCATTTTAGTTTAAGTGTTGATCTACTAGTGCATTCTTTAGGGGAACAACACCTATATATTTTGGGCACATTTGTTCCCAATCATAATATGTTGGGTCAGTAACTGATTTTCCATGAATGCGTAAACCCAATTGAAGAGCAACATTTTCCAAGGTGATTGTACATTCACCAACAGGAAGATGAAATGTGTGTATTTCAGGTCTCCACCTTTCAACTAGAGCAGTCACTCAATCTTAACTTTTTCAAGCTTTGCAACATCTGAAAGCACAACTTGAACCACCAAAGATTCAATTCTGAGATCTAGAGAAGGCATAGCTTGAGCTTATGATTGGAATTATACGGAAATGACCTATCGCTATAGACAAAAACTGTCAATAGAAATTAAAAATGCATAGGTAAATGTATTATAGACTTTGTTCTACGAACATTTTGTCTGTCAACTTTGAGGGGGCATACAATGATGGATAATTGTCTGCCACTATAGGTTTTACCTACAGATTTTTTTTCCTACAATTACATTTGACTATCACTATATATGGCTCCTACAATTCACATTGTGCGTAGGTAAAAGTCATTAACTTTTATCTATATCCTTCAAGCGTAGGTAAAAGCTGTAACGTATTCCTAAAACCTTCAACTGTAGGCAAAAGCTAAGAACTTATACCTATAGTCTTCAACTCTAGGTAAAAGCTATATAGTAATAAATAAATAAAATTCTAGTTATTCTCTCTACTACTATCCATTCATATTCTTTTCTTCGCAAATTATCTTGTGTAGAGGACATAAATTAACTACTATGGTGAAAGATAAATTTCATAAACAGAACCAAAACTAACGTACTTGGTTTTATGTGATTTGTTTTTGTAAAAACAAATGTGGGTTATGCAATTATAAACATAGTTTATATACCACTAAAAGGTTTAGAATTCAAAACAAACATTAAAAGTGGATTACAAGTTGTAATAATTGATAAAAAAAAATCTTAAAAAAATTGCATCATTCACAAGCTCAACTATAATTTAACACTGCAGAAATCAATCAATCCAATAATGGGACATAATAGGTTTGTTCTAGTTCAATTCTAGTAACCAGAAGGGCCAATCTTTCCTCACCAAAGTTCATGCAATGGATAAATTGAACACATGGATCAATCCTGGGAAAATATTTATATAGTAGAAATAAGTTTAATAATTATATCATAAAAGACATGGGAAAATATTTAAAGGGTAGAAATAAGTTTTACAATTTAAACAGTTGAAGGAGTCTAACACCTAACCTACAAAATCAACAAAATGAAGACATTGATCATACACAAGACAACCAATAAAGCAAACTTGGAAAACTGAATTAACTCATATACAAACTTATAATGCAGAATACATACCACTTCTTGAAGCTTTATAGGTGGTCCAGAAAGTGATCTCTGCTGAGGGGAAAACTCTTTAGCATATACATGATAGGCTGAAGAAACTTATTTAAGACAATTTGAAGGCAAAGTTTGGCATTGACCTATGAAAGGGAGTGGACACAAATCAAATGCATTCTCATGCTTAGACAAAAAATGTGAACGGTTATTGGTAGAATTCTTACAATTAGTGACAAAAAGAATTACCATATAATTCTTCCATGATGAGTGAGAGATGTTCATCCAAATATTTTAAATCAATGGTGCTACCTGCACCAAGAACATCAAGCTCACTAAACTAACCAACTTAGAGGAGTTTACATAATTAAGCTCACTAAACAAGTTATAAATTAGATTAATTTGTTCTACACATCTGAAATGTATGATACTATGGTGATTAGGGACTTGCTTTATCATGATGCATATGGAAAGTAGCAAGATTCAACCTAAAAATAACACGAATGTAGCACAATACCATACCTTATGATTCCATCAAGCAACTCCTGATTGTTAGGTCATGTTTCAACCCTTCCTTGTATGTTTACATAGCTTTATCATATTCTCTGTATATTGAATAATGGATCCACTACCCTCACAGGGTCTAATTAGAAAACCACTGGGGAAACATTTCATCTCTTACAAAAGTTGTAAAAGGAGGCCCTGTTGGGCCACCAGTTGAGGATGTCAAGGATCTCTCACATATTTTCCAACATGATAATTTCAATTAGCCAAATTTGTTTTAAAATAAAAAATATTCAATATTTTGCAATATGATGACATAAAACACACCCAAATGTACCATCACATTCGTAAGCCACACCCTATAAGAAAAGGTTAAAATGTTTCATAAAAGTTCCAACAACAAACAGACCAAAAATCACAATTGAAGCAAAGGAAGGAGGGCAAAACTTAAAACAAAAGAAACCAAATCTTGTCAAATGGCAGCTTGCTTGTGTTAATGAACTAAAATTTTTGAAAAATATTCTATCCTTTACTAATCAAAAGACAGGGAGAATAATACTTGGACCAATAACATACCTTACTGGGCTATAGGCTCACAAGGCCGTAGGCTCGTGCTGCCACGCCACTACAGTTGCGGGAAACAACTATGATTCTAATCGAATCCAGACTAGGCTACTCATTGCAAATCACAATGAACAAAAACGCAACAAAAATATCACAAATTTTTGAAATATACATACAAACACAAGTAATAAGGAATATTAAGGGAATACCTTCATCCCTATCATCTGGACCCAATCGACAGCAGTTCTAGTAGACTGTGAAAGGAACTCTGCCATGGTCTCCTCAACTATGCCGTGGAGACTGAAAGCACAAAAAACAATGATGTTATTATTACAATGAAAACATTGAAATGAAAACTAATAAAAAAAACACCTCAGAAGTAACTTAAACATATGTGAAGGCAATTCATTTTTTTGTAATGTGGAGATACAATTTTCATGTCAAACTATATTCCCCCTATTCATAATGTGACTAGATTCCTGATTAAACTATCACATCGTAGTTTTTGAGTTGAACTGTAGACTTCATCTACTTCATGAGAAATCTTAATCAAACAATAAATTGATAAAACATAATAAACTAAAAATGGATAATAGAACATGAAAACAAATAATTTCCTCCTCTAAGTATCAATTTTCAAAACACGGATAAATAAGAGAAAGAGGTGTGGAAGTGGATGTTAAGCGGCCACAAAAAGTTTACTTACAAGTATATACTTCTTCAAAGCATCATTGTACCTTCCTTGATTATGAAGATCATTTCCCTGCAAGTTTTAATTTTAGTTCATCAAGGCAAATGCTAGATTTTTACAGAAACTGAAAAATTATAAAAAAAACAATTATCACGGTAGTAGATAGAGTATAACATTTGTATCTTATTACACAATGACTAAAAGTATGTTTTCAAATCAGACCATTCATGCATGGAAACCATTTAATATTTTGAAACCACTTAAAACTACTGACTAATGCATATTTAGAGAGTCAGAAAACATACTCATAGCAAACCAGATGCACACCTTGACCACAATATCAGACTTTGCTTCAGCAAGAGAGTCCTGTAGATTCTGAGCCTGAGCAGGTCCCTGGTAAACAAAGTCCCATGTTAATAACCATATGAAAGGTAGGAAAGTAAATACATAATACTCTTTACTAAAATACTAATTTTAGAATAAACACATAACAAATAACAATATGTTGAGCATTCAGAGAAATGATCCAATATGAAATAGAATAATTAATCACGTGAGATCCCCAGCCAATAACACCAATTTGCTTGATACCCTTGAAAGCATAGGGAAACAAGTGAAACAAATCCTTGCCTCCATTTACGATGTGTTGAAACCAATTAACACAAACAACAAATAATGTTTTTTAAAACATTCACGAATCTGAAATGGAAAAAGGCTTCGATAGAGAATAGAGAGCATATCGTAAGCTTTTAAAAACCTCATCATGTCCAACGAGGTTAATCTTCTCCTTCTTGAAAACCTTCACGTCGAAATCGAGCAGCGCGGGGGCCTGGACCACCGGCATCGATACCATGCGCTCGTCGAGGGCGTATGTAACACCCTGAAATTTTGATAACTGAAAATAGATGTTTAATGTATTTGTTGTGATTGTTTGATTATTTGATTAGTTTAGATTAGTTGAATTTTTGTGAAAATTATCCTTGTGCAATTGATTAGTGTGGATGTTAAGTTACGTGGAATTTGTTTGAACTGTGTTGAAATTGTGTGATTTCGAGTTTGACCCAAAACCTATTTTAGTAAAATCACCATTCTGGATGGGTTAACCGTTGGATCGCCTTCAAATGTAAAAGGTAGGATCTTAACCCACATATTTAACTTTTTACCGTTTAGATTGGCAAAGTAACATCTAAGCACAAGATAATAATTTTTCACAGAAGCAAAAATTTTAAAATTAGGTAAGCTTGCCTAGGCGAATTTTGTTAGGCATTTTGGCTCGCCTGGGCGAGTCAAGTCGGTTTTAAAACATGCAACAACTTGAAATCTTGATTTTTCATGCTTCTTTCTTCCCTAAACAGCACCCAAGTCCCCCACCATCCTCCTCCACCACCCACGATCACCGGTGACCACCACAGGCCACCGTTGCTTGCTACGAGATCACGACACCGAGAAGAACCTTATAATCAGAGCGGAATCTTTGAAACTCCTCTTGAAGTTTTGGTAGAGAATGAAGCTCCAAATCCTTATTTCTTGGTTACCTTGAGGTAATCTTGGTTTCCCTTGTCTTCTCCTAGCTAGTTTAAGCTTCTCTTAGTGTCTCTTGTGTTTTGGGTACCATTGTTGGGAGTTTTACACTTCCTTTGAAAAACCCTTTGAAAATGAGATGTTGTAAAAGTATCCTTTTTATGAAATTGATGTCATTTATATGATCCTGGTTGAACCCTGGTCACATTGGTGTGATTGAAATTTCAAAATGATGTCTGTTGATGTGAACTCCTAAAACACTGTTTAGCCCATTTTTTATTTGAGTGGGCGTTTGACCCTAACTGTTAATATTGACCTTGTCTTTGAAATTTATACTAAATTGTCTTCAATTTGGTCTATAGAGCTCTGCATTTGGACAAAAACACATGTATTCGAAGGATTGCGAAATAAACACCCCGAGGCTTTAACAGGAGAATGTCTAGTTAGGTAAGGAGAGTTTATTATTTAGTTATAGTTTTGGTACCATGGTTGGGGGCCAGGGAGTCCAACTATGAGGATATCTGTTTGTCCCTGTTGTGTGCTGGTTTTCAAGAAATACTATGTTTTAAACCAATGAGATGCGATACATTTATGATTAAGGTAAGTTTGTTCCGGTTGTGTGGTCGTTTTCAAGAAAAATTGTGTTTTTAACTAATCAGATGCGATGAATTTGCTTGTTGATGGATAAAACTATGAATGATGTTGTTGTTATAATGATTGAATTTTTGGGAAAAGTCTTAATTACAGAGGAGACTCTGCCCAAAATTTTAGAATATGTTTTCCTATTTAATTCCTTACTAAATTTTTAAATGGGCATAACAGTTTATTTTCTATACTGTAGTCCTCCTCTTTAATTTAGAATTTTCCTAAATTACTAGTCTCGTGGTAATATGGATTGTGAATGAATGATGTTTGTATTGTTTGAAGACTCGAGGAATGTGAATCTCAGGCATATGGTATATTGAAATGAAATTATGTTAATGATTATATTATTATGAGATGATATTGATAATTATGATGATGATGTTGAAATGAGATTATGTTGATTGGGTTGATGATGTTGAAATGAGATAAGTCTGATATATGTGATGATGATATTGAGATGATGTGATGTTGATATTGATAATGACATTGATGAGAGATAATATTGATGTAAACAATGTCATTGTGTGATGTGATATACATGGGTACCCATGGGGGGTGTATGACTGGTTATCCTTGCGGGGAAGGATTTGTTGCTAGCCAGGTCATGCATTGATGGTATCCATGGTTGTATGTTGTGTATGTACAGGTGGGGTGCAGTGACCGATTGGTTATCCTTGCGGGAAAGGATGTGTTCCTAGTCACGGTTAGTGCATCGGTGATGTTGTGTATGTACATAGGGGTGCATGACTGGATATCCTTGCGAGGAGGGTTTACAAATTTTAAGCATCCTAAGAGAGAAAAAGGGATCGTTTAAAATTTTGGTCCCCATCTATCCATGGTCAGTGCATTGATGGTGCCCATATTTGATACTTCATATTTGCATGGATGGAAATAGAAGGATGGGCAGTAAGTACCGGGGGTACTAGGGGGCAATCACTCTGTTTGGAACTCCTTTGAGACTCAAGGCTGATCACCATGGGAGGGGAGCGACCAGTGCACGACAGGGTGACCTCGACGAGCTACTGCATCATTTTCCTGAGAGAAGCTATTTCCATGAGGATGGTACCACTTTGCATTCTGAGAGTTGGGTTAAGTGCATGCATCATTCTGAGCATAATTGTGTTGAATTGTGTAAAAGTGGATGACTAGTTTGTTGCATGTGGGTGTGTAATTGATTGATTTTAGGAATGGTTGGAGTTGTTATTGTTGTTCTATTTTAATTAGTGTTATATAGTACTTGTTATTTTTGGTAAGATAAACTCACCCTTGCATTTGATGTACCGTGTGGTTGGTACCTGTGATGATTGCGAACCTTTGTTCGTGTGAGCAGATGAGCACCAGTAGGTGACCTTGGAAGGAGATCTTCTTTTTGTTGGAGCCGCCAAGCCAATGTGATGACATTGGAATTCTTTTTGGAAAGAGTTGTGTTTTTGTTAATCAACTCTTTCATAGTTAGTCCATTAATTCTTTTTGCCGACATGCATATTTTGAGTTGTAAATACATGTAAAACTAAATTAAGTTCTAAACATATGAATGATGAGTATTGATTTAGTATATGTATACATATGTATTCAATTATTGTAATTGTATCCTGTGTATGATGATTTTGAGTTGTAAATACATGTAAAACTAAATTAAGTTCTAAACATGTGAATGATGAGTATTGATTTAGTAAATGTATACATATGTATTCAATTATTGTAATTGTATCGTGTGTATGATGATTGTATTATTGCAAAAAACTTATTACCATTTTCATAATCAAATATGGAGTTTTCATTAAATTTTGAAAATTTTCACAATTAGAGTTAGTGATGCCATAGCGACAAGGCAGGTCGTTACAGCGGAGACGGCGGGGACGACACATTGATGAAGCTTTAGGGATTTGAAGACGAGCTTGGAAGATGATGATTGAAGGGCGAGGTTGGTGGCGAAGAATGTTCTGTTGGAAGCACATCACAATGAAAAACCTTATTGTCAAGACTGAAAAAGAAAAATAGAAGGAAAAAAAATCACCAGAAACTTACTATGGATTGAGGGAAGATGAGAACTGAGAAAATGAGAGAGTGAGCCGAGGGAGAGACAGACAGACAACAATGAAAGTGAAATTAAATTTCAAATGAAAAGTGATTTGACACAAGCCAAGTGACCTCACTACCTTATAATGTGCTTGTAGGAAGTTGTTTTGAAAAAGGTTTTGGTCTTTTGTGGAGCAGACACATGGTTAAATGGACATTCTTTTATTATAAGTAATTAGCATGGGACCCGTTCCTACGCACAAGTGATTCTACTACTTACTTGCACATATTTGACCAAATATTTTCATAGTTTTATAGTTAATTTTAGCAAACATTAGTAAATTATGATACTAATTTAATTATTACAAAACATAATGTTGTGGAGGAATAATAGTTACAAATAATTAAAATGACATTATTAGATTAGAAATTGTCATCAGTGTGACTGTTAGTGGATGTAGAGGGAGTTTGGGTTCTTGGAAGATATTTAATTTGGCCCCCATTTCGAAGGATATAGTGCAGCCAATCTGTTAGAAAAAAAGAGAGAAAAAAAATCATTATTATGAGTATAATATATAAGTTATATAATCAACATTATTGAATAAAATGTTATTTAATGTATATACCTATGTTGTAAAGTTACGAATTCAGAGATATTTGAACTGAACACAGTTTTCGTCACTTGTGGGAAAGGTTGAATTGCAGTGTTTCCTGAAAGTTGCAAGTGACTAAATTGTAACTAAACAAAATAAATAAATATGTTATATAGTTCATATATTAAAGGCTACCTACTGCATAGATTAGTTTTTATCCAATTCTAAATAAATTATAGTCTACTTAGTAGAATCCTCTTGCTTAATTTCTACTCATACGAGGGGGGACTATGTAAGTCCTAGATCCAAATGTTGGTGTAGTTGAATCTAAGAACAATAGGAATACACACAACAACCAAGAGGGGGCGTGAATTGGTTTAAACTTGGCATTTTAAAAAACATTTTGGATAGATCTTTTGATTCTTTGATTGCTGTCACCTTTGGTTGCCATGGTCTTGTGAGGCACTTCAACTCTTCAGTATCAAAAATCTTCCCAAGACCAAGAAGATGATTTACTATGTGAGTGAATCTTGTTTGGAGCTGAGATATGTTTTCTATAGTGTTCATCTTGAACATTTCATACTCATGGATCAAGGCAAGCTTTCTTGATCTTCTTACTTCATATGTACCTTCATGAGTTACTTCCAACATTTCTCACATCTCCTTTGCACTTTCGCACCTAACAGTTCTAAAAAATTCATCAGAAGAAAGTGCAGAAGTAATCATAATCTTAGCTTTGAAATCATACTAAACTACTCTCTTTTCAGCATCTGTCATTTCATCCCATTCTTTGGGAATCATATCATTACCAACAATTTTTATAGGAATCAAAGGACCTTTTTCTGTTGCATTCCAAACACCTGGGTCATTTGATTGAATGAATATTTTCATTCTATTTTTCCAACAACTGAAATGCTCTCCTTTAAACATCGGAGGACGATTCAGGGAGGCACCCTCCTTGAAGGTAATTTGTGTGGTATTCATTTTCTTTTTAAAGAAAGATAGTGATCTTGAGTAACACTTAAGAACCTGCTCTTTATACCAATTGAAAACAATAGGAATACACATAATAACCAAGAGGGGGGTGAATTGTTTTAAACTTGGCCTTTTAAAAAACTTTAGAAAATTAGAGTCATAGGATCTTAATCACAATTGAAACAAAAATGCTTCAAATCAATCAAATCACTCAGACCAAGAAAACAATTACTCAAAACAGAACTTGTTGAGTAATGTAGATATCACCAAGAATCACAGATCAAGATAGCAAGAAGAGATTAAGGAATAGAAAACAACACAAGAATTTACACTGGTTCACTTCTCAAGAGAAGCTACATCTAGTTCTTCTAATCAACACTAGATTAGAGTTCCACTATTATCAATTTTCAGTTCTTACAAGCTTTACAACAATCACTCTTTATCAAACCTAGATAAAGAACAAAGATCTAAAACTCTATTAGATTCCTAATGATCAAGACATAGAGAACCTTTCTCTACTCTTCCCTCTAGAGAAACCCACTCTAGAAAAAGCTTAAAGAACCCTTTACAAAAATTCCAAACAGCTAAGAATTCAAAAACGAATTTACAACAAGAGTTAATGGACAGAGAAAACCTGATGATCCAATGAATATGAATGAATATGATTTACCATTCAGAGTTGAAATGCATAAATCAATTTCAGACCTTTCTCTTCCAAAAACTTCTTTGGAAACTTTGTTTAAGAAATCTTTCAATACACCATGAAGATTTAAAAGGTGGACAAAAACTATCTAGCTCAGAAAATCCTTCCTAACTTTGAAAAGGCTTGTGAATGCTTTGAAATTTCAAAGTCAAGAGTTATATCTTTCAGACAAACTCACATTCTATTTATAACCAACTTTTGTAACAGATTGTAATTGATTAAATCGTCATTATGATCGATTAATCTTCCAAATAATCGATTAAAATGTTCTTAGCTCAATCTAGGATTTATGACGAACAAAGTAATCGATTAAAACGAGTTGTAATAGATTAAACCAGACATGTTCAGTTTTGAAATAAGCTAATGTAATCGATTACAGAATAAGGTAATCGATTAAGGCAGACAAGTACAATTTCAGAATAAACTTAGGTAATCGTTTACTGATTGTGGTAATCGATTAAGGCAGTCATGCATATTTAAAAATGAACTTGCTTAATCGATTATAGTATAATGGTAATCAATTAAGATAGTCGATCGTGATTTACATTTTGTGCTATGTAATCAATTACAAGTAGCTAGTAGTTGATTAAAGTGTTCTTCATGGCTTTTCTAGATTCAAACAGAAGCTGATAATAGATTATATCCTTGTGTAATCGATTAAAGCAGTGATATTTTGTTTTTCCAAAAACTTAACCATGAAAAAATAACTTCTTTTTAAGATATGAATAGTTTTAATGCTTTAGTCAAATCATGTATGCATGTTAAAGGTCGTGTTCATGCAATGCAAGGATCATAAGGTTAGCCTCTCATACACTTAACTCATTACAAGTGTCTTGGCATGTGAAAAGCTGAAATCTTCCTTCAACAAGCTTCATCTTTGACTTGATCTTCTTTCAGCTCCTCCTATATTCAACAAAATCAATGATATTTGGCTTGCTATTTTCCTATACCAAACGAACCTAACAAATTAATGTTAAAAGAAGAAAAGAGAATTTCAAAAATCTTAGAGTCACTATAGTTTTCCATCATGTAACCAATTAATTTAAACTAAAATCTAAATCTTTTTGGTTTAAAATCAAACAAAGGACAAGCATATAAGTTGGTTTTGAGTTAAAAAAACAATTAAAACTTTGTAAAAAAACCCAACAAATTTAGGTTATATTCCTCTTATAGTAATTTGAGCGGAACATGACTAATGCCTGGCTAGTTGAAAACTTGTTAGAATTTCAAATCATAGAGTGACTCTAAGATAAAGATATAAGATGGATAGAAAAAATGAATAAATTATATTGGATTTGATGTACTAATTTTCAATCTAAGCAACAATTGTAATATATAGCAAACAACTTTCTATTGTGAACTTAAATAATTTGAGTGGAACATGACTAATGCATGGCTAATTGAGAACCTGTTAGAATTTCAAATCATATAATTACTATAAGATAAAGATATAAGATGGATAGAAAAATTAAATAAATTAGATTGGAAGAAAAATACTGATTTTCAATGTAAGTAACAATTGTAATATATAGCAAGCAAATTTCAGTTATGAACTTAAATTAAAGAAAATAATTGAAAACTTTATGCAAAATTAATGTTCTACTAGTAAACTTCCCACTTGTTTAGATCTTCTCTTTCAATTTATCAAAGTAATATCTTCATTTCTCTCCATTTTGTCCTGCATCTTTTCTCCACTCCGAGACTTTGTCTTCTACTCAATCATCAACTAGATTACTTTTACCCCTATTTGTGTCAATGCTCATTTTTATAGAAATCATGCATCAAATTTCATAATTGAACATTCCACTGATCCTTTACCCATTCATCTAAATCTGTGCAATAAACATCAGGTTCCATTTACTAACTTTTTTAAAAGAAATATAATTGAATTGTTGATTATAAATAGGAGTAATATTGACAAAAGATAAGAAACAACAAACAAAGATTGTGAAACGTTCCTATTCTATAAGATAATACCAAACCGACGGAATCAACTGAAAAGTTCTCATGTGAAAAGTAGTCTTAAAGTGTCATCAATTTAAATATAAAATAAGAAATAAGGAAACATACCCAAAAATGTCATTTTGACATTTGATTAAACACATAACTTGCAACAATAAATAGTCTAGAACAAAATCAAATAAATATTTAAAAAATTCTTCAATTCCCATCTATTCTTGTAAAGACTCGTTTAGTATCTTTTTTCATAAAATACTTTTACCCATAGGCCATATCAAAAAAACCTTTTTAACAAATTTAGTCCATATTCTCAATATTAGAGAAATTTTGATGAAGGAGAAAAAACAAAGAGAGTAATTAGACCAAACCAAAATCAACCAAGAAAATAGAAACTAAGAAAATTGTTCACCTTTGTTGTTACAGATCACTATAAATCACAAAAAAAATTATGAAGAAGTTGTAGTCACAGTGGCTGGCAAAGGCATCTTCGACGAGGGTTGCGATGTTGAATGGTTGCTACTTTCCCTGATTTTTTTTGAACATAAAAGAGAAGTAAAAAGCAATTTCACTGGTTTATTTTTTCAAACCACTGTCCAAGGAGGTCGAAAAATACATTGTGTCGATGGCCAGAAGGGGAAGAGGTAAGCGTGAGAGAGTTTTAGAAGACAGAGAAAACGAATTGCGTGAATAAAGAAGGTAAGAAAAGAGGGAGACTATGGTGAAGGATAACATTTGTAAACAAGGAGAAGGAGAAAAATGGTGAAAGATAAAGAACATTAGAGAAGAAGAACATTCCAGAGTTGAGAAAAGAGAGAAAATGATAAAGGAAATAAGAAAGAGAAATATTTGAAATTGAAAAGGGCCACAAATTTAGGGATTTGATGACAAAAATTAATAGAAAAAATAATAAAGAAGAAAGATTAAATTTTTCATCACATGTTGAAACTTGTCACAACCCAACCTTTTTTTTATTATAGATACTTGAAATTAGCTACTAATTAAAATAATAGCTAAAATTAGTAGGAAACTTAAGATTTTCTTGTAGTGGAAGGAAAAATGGAAACCTTACATATGAGAAAAAGAGTGAGATGACATTGTGGTGTTGAGTCTCTAAGAAACTCTTTTTAAAAAAAATTATTTTAATATATATTTGTTTTATGGAGTTTTACCTACATTATGTATATGTAGGTAGAAACTTTTTAAATTTTATCTATACCAATCGACTGTAGGTGTAAGTTTTATAGGATTTTACCTACATAAAATAACTATAAGTATAAGATTTTTGAAATTTCACCAACACTGAACATTTGTAGGTAGAAGTCATTTTGAGTTTTTACCTATACCAAACGATAGTAGGTACAAATCTTTGAATTTTACCTACATCAAATAGTTGTAGGTAGAAATATTTTTTTTTTTACTTTTTACCTATGATGATTTATGTCTGTAGGAAAAACTGTCTATAAGCATAGGTCGTTTTTCTTTTAGTGCGGATTACATCATCTGTTACCTGAAGAAATCAAAATAATAACAACATCATAATTTGTAAACCATAACATAATTAACATTCAATTAAACAAAATGTATTACATACTTCTCCAGATCTGTGAAGGTGTTGTTTCCAAAGAAGACGAGCAGATGTAGACTCCATGGTTTAGGCTTTGGTACAATGTCAAGAAGAAGTTAAAGAGGGATATATAAGAACGAGAGAAAGTGAGTTTGTGAGTTAGTATATATGATGTCAATACAAGTATTGTATTTATAGAAAAAAATCTAACAGTAACACAATTCATTTGGTAAGATCTAGGCTTCTGATTTTGTCGGTGGAATCTTGGTCGTTCAATGTGCATTGCTCCAATCAATGATATCTAGGCTGTTCAGTTTGCGGTGGGTCTTGGTCGTTCAACGTGTGTTCTCCAATCAGTGATATCTAGGTCGTTCAGTTTGTCGACGGGATCTTGGTCGTTCAACGTGTGTTACTCCAATTGGTGATATCTTGGTCATTCATTTTTCGGTGGGATCTTGGTCGTTCTTTTTGAATTGTATATGACAAGCCATTAAACATTATAAATATAGTCTACACGGAGACAGTGTGATCCATCACCTTAATTAGAAAACTTTACTGCTACCTTAAACCCTAACCCTAAACCCTAAACCACGACTTCATCAGTAGTCAATGCAATTGTGTATTACAATGGCGCTTCATAACAACTAAACATGGTTCAACGTTTATTAGTGGTTCACCAAAAATCGTTCAAGTTGACAACATAATGTCACTTAATGCCTTGAAGCAAGCTATTAGAAACAATATTAGTCTACCAAATGGGTCAAGGATATACATTTTTTATTACTTACAACATTTGTTGGTGATTATGGCCAGTACAGGATATGCATGTTGCATGATGATGAGGATGTAATGACTATGTTTTCTATATTCAAGAAACTCTCCAACCTCACATGCCTTAAGTTATATATTACCACTACAAACACACCCACACATACATGTGCACATCTACCATCAATTTCTGCAAAGTCTTTGAATTTGGAGTATTTGCATTAATATGTCAATGAAACAATGAACCTTGAATCGAGTTTTGAAGAAACTCCTTCCCCCAATTTATGTGATTGCTATTTTATTATTTAATTATTTGTAGTCATTATGTGTGTTTTTCATTGCTGTATTACTGAGTTGCCGTCATGTGTGTTTTATGCCAAAAGTTTGAAGTATGGATTTTTTATTTGAAGTTTTAGTAATTCTTTCTTGTTTTTATCCACTTCGTTAATGCGTTTGAGGGTCAAATCGAGACCCAAAAGTTGTCTTAATGGATTCATTGACATAAAAACTATGGGGATGAAACATTATTTCAACCAAAATAGATGTTACAAATAACAGTCTAAGTGCCAAAAGTTGCCCTCATGGATTAAAATCTTGAAGTTATAGTAATTTTTTTCTTGTTTTTTTGGCCACTTTGTTAATGTGTTTGAGGGCCGAATAGAGATCCGGAAGTTATCTTAATTGCTTCATTGGCATGAAAAATTAGGGGATGAAACTTTGTTTTAACCAAAATTTCTTATACAAATAATAGTCTAAGTGCCAAAATTTTCCTTATGAATTGAAATCTTGAAGTTTTAGTAATTTTTTCTTGTTTTGACTACTTCATTAATATGTTTAATGACCAAATCGAGACCCGAAAGTTGTCTTAATGGCTTTATTGATATGAAAGCTATGGGAATGAGACATTATTTTAACCAAAATAGTTTATACAAATAAAAAATTAAGTGCCCAAAGTTGTCCTCATGGATTGAAATTTTGAAGTTTTATTAATTTTTTCTTGTTTTTGCCCTCATTTTCGACCTCGGTCCATATGTCTGTCACACAAACCCCAACCCTAGTATATTAAATGAACCATGAATACTAACCATAGCCTTGGCCCTAACCCTAGGTCAAAGACGCTTTTGCTTTTTGTCAGTGCGTTAGAGACACTTTTGTTTTACGCCAGTGCATCAGATACACTTTTTCTTTTGGTTAGTGCGTCAGAGACACTTTTGCTTTTTGCTAGTACATCAGAGACACTTTTGCTTTATGTCATTTTGTCAAAGACACTTTTTCCTTTTGTTAGTACGTCAAAGACACTTTTGCTTTATGTCAGTGCATTAGAGACACTTTTGATTTTTGCTAGTGTCAAAGACAATTTTGCTTTATGACAATGCGCTAGAGACACTTTTGCTTTTTGTCAATGCGTCAGAGACACTTTTGGTTTACGACAGTGCATCATACACACTTTTTGTTTTTTTTGTCAATGCATCAAAGACACTTTTGATTGACACCAAAGAATCCAATGCTTCAAACCCTAACCCTAGGTCGTAAACCCTTAACCTTGACCCCATACCCTATATTTGCACTAAAAAACCTAACTCTAATATAATAAATGAACCATATTATTAAGAGGAGACAAAACTTCTTTTTCCCTTATCTTTCTTCTTTGAAATTATTTTTAACAAAAAAAATTGTTATATGAATAAACTATTCGATATTCACACAAAAGTAAACAGCTAGCTAGCATTCGTAGCTTCTTTCTCTCACTCATGGGTTCATAAATGCATCTTCATCTATTCATGCCAGGAAATCCAATGCTTCAAACCCTAACTCTGGGTCATACGCCCTTAACCCTAACCTCGAACCATATACATACACCAAAAACCTAACCCTAATATAATAAATAAACCATAATCCTTAACCCTAACTCTAGGTCAAGGAATCCAATGCTTTACGACAATGCATTAGAGACAATTTTGCTTTTTGCCAATGCGTCAGAGACAGTTTTACTTTACGACAATGTGTGAGAGACACTTTTGTTTTTTGGTAATGCATCAAAGATAGTTTTGCTTTACACCAAGGAATCCAATGCTTCAAACTCTAACCCTAATCCTAAGTCATAAACTCTTAACCATGACCCCTATATGTAGAAGTCACATTCACCTTTGTTTAATACATTCGCACAACACTTTCTTTCTCTATTATATTCTTTCAACTTTGCAAACACAAACCCTTTCTCATATTTCTTTATCTATTCTTTTTCTATTACACAACATGTCTTCCTCATCTGTTAATTGATTAGTGCAATACAATGGTCAAATATTCAAAACAGATAAAGGGGATATGTTTCACTGCCCTCACCTAATGTTCTTTCAAACAAGACGAGGCCTCACACTTGAAGTCTTTAAAAATAAAATTCACCAAAGGCTCTAACTTCATCCACTGGACCAAGTATGTGATATTTCATCCTAATGCCCACAAGAAGTGGGACACTGAATGCTCAAGTTTACAGCAGTGGAACTTTTTGACGACAAAGATGTCAAAGGAATGATTTTTGTTGTTCACCAACATGTGATTCTTTCATCTATTGAATTGTATGCAAACATCCACCTACATACACTTTCTACTCCAAACCCTAAACTAGTATCTCATGAACCTCAATATTATCTTCGGTCCCATTATTCACACACATCCAATGCAACCAAGACATTTTTGCTTTAACCCAATCACAAGAAAATTTATTTGAACCAAACACATCTTCTTTTACGAAACTTCTTTCGTACCATTTTCCACCAATTTGTTAGACTCAAAAACATTTGATGCCACTGAGGATCAACCTCACTCATACTTGAGTACCTCTGCAGTAGGGTCTACCTCATCAACTTTTGTTTCTCAAAAGTTGGCTTTGACTGCGCCTCAACGAGAGACCTTACCTTCTATAAGCTTATCTTTCTCCATATGAAAATAGATGTTTGATGTATTTCTTGTGTTATTTGATTATTTGATTAGTTTAGATTAGTTGAATTGTTGTTTAAATTATCCTTGTGCAATTGCTTAGTGTGGATGTTAAGTTATGTGTAGTTTGTTTGAACTGCGTTGAAATTGTGTGATTTCGAGTTTGACCCAAAACCTATTTTGATAAAATCCCAGTTTTGAATTGGTTAACCGTTGGATCATCTTCAAATTTTAGAGGTAGGTTCCTAACACACATATTCAAAGTTTAACCGTTGGGATTGTTGACATAACATCTTAAGCGCTAGAAATTAGTTTTTCATAGAAACAAAAATTTTAAAATTGGGTTAGCTCGCCCAGGAAAATTTTGGCAAGCATGTTGGGTCACCTGGGCCAGTCAAGTCAGTTATAAATTCATACAGTAGCATAAAATCATGAAAATGAAGGTTGTCTTCTTCCCCACACCTTCCCCAACCTCCCATCATCCTCCTCCATCATCCACGGCCACCAGTGACCACCTCGAGCCACCGTCGCTTGCCGTTGGACCACTGCAAGAAGAGGAACACTTTAATCGGAGCGGAATCTTCAAAACTCAACTTGAGAATTCGGTAGAGAACGCAGCCTCCAATCCTCCTTTCTTGGTTTCTTTGAGGTAATCATGGTTTCCTTATATTCTCTTAGCTAATTTGAAGGTTCTCTTGATATCTCTTGTGATTCGGGTACTATTATTGGTTATTTTTATACTTTCTTTGAAAACCCTTTGAAAATGAGACGTTGTAAAATTTTCCTTTTTATAATATTGATGTCATTTTTGTGACCTTCGTTGAGCCCCGGTCGTATTGGTGTGATCCGAATTTCAAAATGATGTCCTTTTGATGTTGACTCCCAAAACACCATTTTAGCCTCTTTTTAAATTTGAGTGGGTATTTGACCCCGAATGTTAATGTTAACTTTGTCTTTGAAATCTATATTAAATTATCTTCAATTTGGTACATGGAGCTCTGTGTTTGGGCCAAAGCACGTGAACTTGAGAGATCTCAAAACGACGTTTCAAGAAGCTAACAAAAGGATATAGATAGGTAAGGGGAGTTTATTATTTGGTTATAGTTTTGGTACCATAGTTGGGGGTCAAGTCCAACTATGAGGATATCTGCCTGTCCCTGTTGTGTGCAGGTTTTTCAAGAAAAATTAGATTTTTAACTAATGGGATGCGATGTATTTATGATTGATGTGTGTTTCTTTTCAAGAAAAACTGTGTTTTTAACTAATGAGATGCGATGAATTGGCTTGTTGATGGATAAAACTGTGAATGATGTTGTTGTTGAAATGATTGGATTTTTGGAAAAAGTCTTAATTACATAGGAGACTCTGCCAAAATTTTATAGTATGTTTTCTATTCTTTATTAAATTTTAAATGGGCATAAGAGTGTGTTTTCTATATTGTAGTGCTCCTCTTTAATTTAGAATTTTTCTAAAATACCAATCTCGTGGTAATATGGATTGTGAATGAATGAGATGATATTGATGATTATGATGATGATGTTGAAATGAGATACTGTCTATGTTGTTGGTGATGTTTAAATGAGATAATGTAAATATGGTTGATAATGTTGAAATGAGATGATATTGGTGTTATGATGATGATATTGAAATGAAATGATGTTGATGTTATTGATGACATTAAGATGACGTGATGATGATGTTGATAATGACATTGATGAGAGATGATGTTGATGTGAACAATGTCATTGTGTGATGTGGATATACATGGATACCCATGGGGGTGAATGACTGGTTATCCTTGCGGGAAACGATTTGTTCCTAGCCAGGTCATGCATTGATGATGCCCATTGTTGTATGCGGTATATGTCCACGTGAGGTGGAGTGATCGGTTGGATATCCTTGCGAGGAAGGGTTTACGAATTTTAAGCATCCCAGGAGAGAAAAAGATTGTTTAAAACTTTGGTCCTTAGCTATCCATGGTCAGTGCATCGGTGATGTAGTGTATGCACATGGGGGTGCATGACTGGATAACCTTGCGAGGGAGGATTTACGAATTTTAAGCATCCTAAGAGAGAAAAAGGGATTGTTTAAAATTCTGGTCCCTATCTATCCATGGTCAGTGCATTGATGATGCCCATGTTTCATACTTCATATTTGCATGGATGGAAATATAATGATAGACAGTAAGTACCGGGGGTACTAGGGGCAATCACTCTGTTTGGAACTCCTTTGAGACTCAGGACTGATCACCATGGGGGGAACGACTAGTGCACGACAGGATGACCTCGACGAGCTACTGCATCATTTTCCCGAGGCTATTTCTATGAGGATGGTACCACATTGCATTCTGAGAGTTGAGTCAGGTGCATGCATCATTCTGAGCATAATTGTGTTGAATTGTGGAAAAGTGGACGACTAGTTTGTTGCATGTGGGTGTGTAATTGATTGATTTTAGGAATGGTTGGAGTTGTTATTGTTGTTCTCTTTTAATTAGTGATATATGGTACTTGTTATTTTTTGGTAAGATAAACTCACCCTTGCATTTGTTGTATCGTGTGGTTGGTACCTGTGATGATCGCGAACCTTCGTTCATGTTGAGCAGATAAGCAGCAGTTGGTGACCTTGGAGGGAAATCTTCTTTTTGATAAAGCCGCCAAGCCAACGTGATGACGTTGAAATTCTTTTGGAAAGAGTTGTGTTTTTGTTAATCAACTTCTTCATAGTTAGTCCCTTAATTCTTTTTGTGGACATGTATATTTTGAGTTGCAAATACCTGTAAAACTAAATTAAGTTATAAACATGTGAATGACGAGTATTGATTTAGTATATGTATACATATGTATTCAATTATTGTAATTGTATCGTGTGTATGATGATTGTATTATTGCGAAAAACTTACTACCATTTTCATAATCAAATTAATAAAGTTTTCATAAAAATTTGAAATTCACAAAATTAGAGTTAGTGATGCTGTAGCGACAAGGCGGGTCATTACAAACCCAACCAAATGAACCTGAGTTTACAGTAGAACCTGGCTTACCCAATAAAGAACTCATTCCCTTTAGTGAGGACGAAGACAAAGTTCTACACAATCAACCCCATGAAGATGATGAGGAAGAAGCTTAGCTTGTTCACCAATAACAATCGTACCACCATATTACATACCACCACACATGCAAAATTTTGAAGAATCTAATTTTGAAGATTCTAAATATAGCCAGAGCTTAGATTGCGAAGAAGTCCAACATTCAGTGGGAACTCTCTTTGAAGGGATGTGTTTTCTAGCAAAACAAGAAATACAACATTCTTTGCAGCAATATCATGTAAGCAAAGGAGCTAACTAAAAGACACAACTATCAAACCCAACAAAGATAATTGTCATTTGTGATGACGATAGTTGTGCTTGGAAGTGGAGGGCAGCACATCCTTGCAACTAAGTAGTGGGAAATAAGAAAGCTTTGTGAACTCCATACATGTTCAACAAAAGAGGGAGAGAAGTCTCAACAATGCTTGCATTTGGCCAAGTTTATATGCAAGTACTAAACAAGGTCATCGAAGACACACAGAGAAAGGAAAACGCTCACATTGTTCTTGAGTTCGACGATGCGATACACGGTTCTTGGTCAAGGAGACAATAAACTTGAGAGAGGTTCGCCTTGCTGGAAATTTCACGATCAGGCTGGAAGAAAGGTGGTGTGACTGTGACAAATTCCAAAAATTGCATATGTCTTGTTCTCATGTTGTTGTTGCATGTAATCATGCTCACCATGAATACAGGAACTACATACATCCTACGTATAAACGTATACATGGGATTGTTTGGAGAATTGTGCAACAAAGTATATTAGCCACCATGTTACGAGTCAATGATTTGCCCCAACCCAGACAAGAAAAGAAACTATAAGGGTCGTCTTATCTCCTCTCGTATCCACACCGAAATGGATATCTGACAACTAGGTCAACCAAAGCGATGTTCCATGTGATGCATCCTAGGCCATTCAAGAAAAAATGCCCCCACTGTGTAGGCTCAAACAAACAGCTCTAAATTTATGTCATATTCTTTGCATTTTAAAATTTTTGTTGTATTGTTTCAAATTTAAATATTTTGTTCTATTGTTGGTAATTTTATATATATTTTTTGTAATTTAAATATTTTAGTTCAATTCAACTTGTTGCTATATATTTTATCTTATTTTGCTCATTTGCTAGATTCTCTTTTTCTTTTTATTTTCTTCACTTGTTTTTAATAAGCTAAATGTTTTTATTTAATTTAAAATGATAATAAATCAATATTTTTAATAATTCTAAACCTACTAAGAAAGATAAAAAATAAAGAGAAAAATATAAATATGATAAGTGATATCATTTGATAGGAAACATATTTAATGAACATTCACAATGTTATTATTAGACATTTAGGGAGAGAAATAAATAAATATAAAATATAAATTTGATAGGATTTATGATATGATAAGAAAAGAAAGATGTAAAATAATAAAATATGTTAATAAGTATGTAAAAAATGTAAGAATTGAATTTGGTCTATTATCTGTTATAGATTTTATTTTTAGGTTTGATTTAATCTTTTTAAAAGTTTAATTTGATCTAT